>PVJO010022116.1:0-28682 GCA_004026905.1 Hystrix cristata | reverse complement strand
AGGAAACTAAAATGGACTCATATGCAGGTACGCAACAAATATTTTTGAATTTCCTGCTCTGTGCCAGGCACCATGCTGAAGAGTGGGATATTTTTGGTGTGAGAAACTAGATACGGTTCCTGCCTCTTTGAATTAATAACGTAGCAAAGGAAATAGAGACATCTAGGAAACCATCACAGTCACAGTGCTGGAAGAACCCTGCCGTGTCACGGGGCGCACATTAGAGAAGCCAACACCGCAGGGAACACGTCCTTGACACCATCATTTTTATTCTAAGGCCTGAAAATGTATTAATGCAGATCAGGCTGCAGGATGGGGCAGGAGAAGGAAGCCAAACACACAGTAGGAAAAATATGAGAAATTTCTGAGAAAGAACCCTAAAATGGATGACAGATTCCGCAAACACAAAGAAACAGCACAGCTGGGTGGGGCTGGACGCCAGGAGCCACACACAGAAAAGCTGAGGAAGCGGCGGCTCCTCCACAGAGGACTTAGAACCACGTTCAGAATTTTAGATCTGATTTTTAAGGTCAAAGGGAACCCATCAAAGACCTCAAAGATACGAAGAATGTGTTTGTATTACCCTGTAATTTGTTTTTTTTTTTTAATTTTTACATTTTGCTTTGAGGTAATTGTCATGATGGCTTTTTAAATGTTCCTTTTTCTTAGAAAGTGATGAGTGAGAAGACGACATGGATGTGAAGGTATTGGGATGAGTTTGTGACTCGGCACTCGATTGACCCACATAGAAGTTCAAGGTGAGCGCTCATCTCCTCGGGATCCCGTCCCACCCTTATTCCTAAACTAAGTGTTGCGCGTGGAGACAGCGCTTCTGTCTGTCCTGTGCCACCATGCCCACAGTATCCACCTTTCTCATAGCTGGGCGGGGCCTGCCCTTGACAGTACATCCAGAGACCGCAAGAAATGTTTTCTGAAGGTCTGATATAGACGCTGAAAGAAACAACCTTACCAAAGTTCTGGCATAAACATGGTACACAAATGTTTAGTCCAAGCTTCCCAGAGCACAGATGGCATTCTGTATTGTATTTTCTACTCTGTTGTCTTCTGGCGGGGCTCTGAAGCAGTGTGCTGTCCAAGAGGCAGAACCAAGCGGCACTGTCTGTTTATAGACATTCCTGAGGGTGGCTGCTTCATGACTTGGTCCTTGTTGAGTTCCGTACCAAAATTATGAACTCAGTAAGTCCATGTAGTTACATGTTACAGTCTTAATGGTGCCAAGTGTTCAAACCGTGATGCTTTTATGTAAAGTCATACTTAGTGCAAAATGATTTTCATAGTGTCAGTAAGCAAGACCTTGAATAGGACAATCACAGTAACAACTTCCTACGCTTACTCTGCTGTGACACATGTTCAGCACACTGATTACATAAGAAATGGACAAAATTATATTCGAGTGCCATGTCAGTTGAAGCCACCTAAACGTTCTCTTGTTTTAGGGCTTGGCAGTTTGAAGCACATTACCAAAGTATCAATTATGGATGAAGTTCCCTTTGCCAGTTCTGCTAGTTAGCCCTAGAAGAACTTTCCCAGAAGACTAGTGATCAGCTATAACCACAGGCCTTGCAACACTATTGGACTCTTGAACCCCAGTTCGCACTCTTCTCTGCCCACTCGGGAAAACATTTTCACCTTGCAGGCTCTGTGAGCCTAAGCTTTTCTGAATCGCCTGCATTACTAACACTTAATTTTTTCAACTTCTTTTTACCTTCTGATTCTCTAAGCCATCAGAATCTATTTGGAACTGTAAGTTCCTTATTTCCTACATCTAGGTCTCCCTGACTTTATTTTGTGCACTTTTTTCTAGAAATCAAAAGATGCCTCCATATATATATATATATATATATATATATATATATATATATATATGCTAATATGTATACATACATATATGTGTGTGTGCCCGAGCATATGTAGACACATATATGTGCATGCATATAAATATATATCTTTATTAATATATAGGTATATCTTTCCACCATTCCCGACATTTCCAAAATAAAACAATCAGATTTCTTTTCACATATCAGATACAGTGGTGCATCCATTCACTGACATGATTCATTCCATGATTCTGGGGAAAATGTTCATGGTCGTGTTCATCACCTGACGTAGTTTGCAAGTGGAAGAAAAATTTTTCTGAGTGCTTCTGTCTGTGAACCAAATTGTTTGTAAACAGAAGCATTCATAATCTGAGGCGTTACTGTACTTCCCTTTAAATAAAATAAGCCATAAACAAAACATCATTCATTCTGAACACAAAATGAAACAAACATTTTTGAATGTTATTTTCATAAATATGGTTAAATGAATTTCCTCATAAGAAGCTATAAATTACATTCAGGCAAACATCATATTCGCATTCATATTAAATAGCATCTTAGAAAAAGGGAAAAATACTCACCTGTTATTTTCTTCCCACATTGCTTTTGTTGACTAACAATTTGCATTTTTTGTAACTGCTTTTGTGTGGTGGTAGAAATTACTAATATGCCTACCATCCCCAAAAGTCGACCTCTAGTCTTCTATACCATTTATTTTCCTCAGTATTAGAGGGGAGGCATTCAGCCAACTCTAGCCCTTTACTCTGTGCCGCTTGTATTTGGTTGAGTAGAAGTAACATTAATTAGTGCTTTCTGCATGACACTATTCCAGTCATTTTAAGTGCAGGCCCTCTTTTTGTCCTCAAAAGGACATCATGTGATAGCTCTATGTTATTACAGACAGTATTTGAACTCAGATCAATTTAATCCTAAATTTGCTTTATTTTCACTCTATCAACAAATGAGGCATATTCTAGGGAAGGTCACATTGCTTTTCTGTTTTCTCTTTTAAGGGAGTCATTGGGTTTATGAAATACTGGGAATGTATTTTCTGGATCTTTCCAATCTCTGATTTCTAATTTTTTTTTTTTTTTTTTTTTTTTTTTTTTTTGGTGGTGCCAGGGATCGAACTCAGGCCCTTGTGCTTGCAAGGCAAGCACTCTAATCACTGAGCTAAAGCCCCAGCCCTCTGATTTCTAATTTTTACATTAGAAGTTTCAAGACTGGGAGGAAGCACTTCAACCCAGGCCAAACAAATATGTTCATAGAGCCACAATGAGACAATTAGAGTTCCAGAATAAGGTGAACCCTGCAGATTTGAGGAAAGCTGTGTAATGACTGACTTTATTCCTATAGCTCTAGTTTATAGAATGGCAATCTAACATATTGATAGCAACAATGACATTATTTTACTTTGTTTCCAATTTTTCAAGCTATTTTTTCCTCATCTGGCAAAAAATATTGACAAAATCCACCTAAGTCGTCCCTTCACATTTCATACTTTGCTAGTGAATATTGTGATGGGAATGTTTGTGAAATATTTGTTCTTAGTTGAGCTAAGAAGTGGGAACTAGATCTTCTCCTATCTTCATGTAGGATCTAAGATACCAGCTTTAATAGTAGTTCAGATCAGTGTTGAGGAATATGAAAATCTTACAAGCTAATCTCTTTTAAAAGTTCTATTAAGATTGGGGTGTAGCTCAGTGCTCAAGTGTATGCTTAGCATGATCGAGGCCCAGGCTTTGATCTCCAACACTGCAAAAAGCTCGGTTAAAGTATTCATTAAGAAACTTAAAAAAAATCACAAAATTTAAATGAAAAGCCCACTTCCAGGGGCAAGAATCATGTACTCTTTTAAGCTTAACTCTTTTTGGAATTGGTGATAGCTCTGTTGTGTTCCATTAATTTCAGTCAGGGATTTCTTGACACTTCTATAAAACATAAGCATCTTATACATTTATAATTTTTATTTTCTTCTTCTCCCTTCACACTCTCTTATATGGCTCTACTTTATATTACCAATATTGCAAAAAGGTACACTGTAATCTACATCCAAATATTTGTTATACATTCTTTATTCATCAATTTCCTAATTGAGGAAATCTAATGAGATTACTTAAATTTTTCACTCTTTTAGGGTATGATTTTATCATGCCTGATGGAAAATAGGAATATACAGAAACCTAAAACCCAAAAGGACCTCAGACAATAGCAACATCTCTTTTCAATTTGCTGTCCTTCCCTCATTACTGAACAGTGTCCGTAATATGGTTATGCCCATTGTTATCATCAACAGGCTGGCTGTGCTAGGGGGTTTGCTCTCTTTGCCTGATCAGCATGCTGCATTATAAAAACTCCTTCTGAAGATACCTTCATTAGAGACAATTTAGCTTCCCTTGTGGACAAAGTTCTGGATGGAATACAAGAGAAGATTCTTCTCTTATTTCACTACAACATCTAGGCAATTTAAAATGTGAGATACATGATATAGGGTCATTAAAGTAGCTGACTGCAGCCTTTCTGAAATAACAGGGAAACAAGCCCTTTGGAAGTAAGCACGCACGGCTTAGAACAGGACACATCTCAACCAGGATACAGCGACATTGTTCTTGATAATAAATAGTGCTGAGATTCTGACAGCTAAATGTCCTGTAACTCATGTGATATTCTTTTGAGAGGTCCCAAGGGTCAAGGCTACCAGGAACACAGTCCTCCTAGTTAGAGGTAGATGATTAATAAATGCTCAGGAGATGAGAAAGCCACACCATACAGCAGGTAGTGCAATTTTGTCACATCTCAAAAGAACACATCAGAGTAAACTTTCAATCTGTGATACAATAGGAATCATAAAACCTTGTAGGGAATCTCTATTGACATCTTTGATATACCTGAAGAGATTTTCATCTCTCATTTCCCATTCTTGAACATGTACAGTACAAACACACCATTCGCTTGGAATTAGAGCTGTAGCCTTGTTAGGATAATCTCTTAAAATCACTTTCTGCATTTATTTGCCAATCTGTGTGACTCAGAAAGATTGCCTCGTAAAAGCAAATTAATCATATTTTTTGAGATGCTGTCTATGTCTAGCTTCACTTTTCTTATCTTTTCCATATACTGCATCATATGGTACAAATGTATAAATTCACATATTTTCCTAGCATAGAAGAGTTATAGATGTCAAAGATCAAGAGAAGTAATGCAAAAGAGACAAACAAACAAACAAACAAAAAAACAATAAGAAATATACATACATGACAAACACAAGGCCCTGAGTTCAATCCCAGCAACAACAACAACAAAAAAAGAAATATACATACATGAGAGAGACTTCCACAACTACAGACCATGATAATAAAAATCTTCCAACTATGTAAATTAAATGAGAAAGGACTCCAAAATTTACACTTCTCCAAATTTCGGTAAGATGTAGATTTCTTCTAATAAAAGAGAGAAATTGTAGAGAAACACAGCTAATAACTTTTTCACTCAAAAATAAAAAGACAGGGCTGGGGATTTAGCTCAGTGATTAGAGTGCTTGCCTTGCAAGCACAAGGGCCTGAGTTCGATCCCTGGCACCACAAAAAAAAAATAAATAAATAAATAAAAAGACAGAGTAGGAATAAGATATAGGAGAAATGAGTAAGTTGCTTGACTGTAGAATTCATGGCAAGCAGAAATGAAAAAGGACAGGATAGGAAATATATTTTTTGCTTTACCATTCTACGGAATAAGGGCATCACTGATTGTGCTTTCAGCCTTAACACTTACGTCTTATAAATTGGATGGCTATAAACACACAAAGTGAGTTCAACTGTATGAGATGTAGGAAAGGGCAACCAGTGAGCTTTAAATAAATAGCCCTCAGAGCTCACACAGTATCAGAACTCATTTGAATTTCTACCAGCCAAAGTAGAGAGATATTGCTCGGTACTCAGAAAACTCAATAGAGAATCTAACCCACCCCTAGTATAATGGCTACTCTACAGCTACTCTGAACTACTCCTAAAAACAAGGTACAGATAGATTGAACAAAGCGCAGTGTAGTGGTACATGCTTGTAATCCCAGAAGACTGGGAGGCCGAGGCAGGAAGTCAGAAGTTTGAGCCCAGCCTTGGTCACTTAGCAAGACCTCATCTCAAAATAAAAAATAGAAAAGCTGGAGGATATAGCACAGCATGAAGTCCTTTGTTTCAATCCCCAATACTGAAAAAAAAAAAAGGTTCAAATCAAACAACAAGTAATATAACTATGAAACACACAAAAGGGCAAGCATCTTGAAAATATAAGACAAATAAACAGGAAATTCAATAGCATAAAATTTGTACTGTCCAGCATCCAACTAAAATTAAATATATGTCTAGAAGCATAAAAACAGGGCCAATCCACATGAGAAAAGTTATGTAATAGAAACAGACTCAGAAATGATAGAAATGATGAAAGGAACACAGAAAAATGTTAGCACAATTATGATAAGTATATTCAAGCATGGAAAGGAAAAAATAGATACGGCAAGGATAGATGTGGACGATATAACCGAAAAAATAAATAGAAATTCTGAAGATGGAAAGTGCAACATTTGAAGCAAACATTCTCTGAGTAAGAGTAACAACAGATAGGACACTGATGATAAAACCTCCGTGAACTTAAAAATCAGATAAAATACAATAAACAAGACAAATATCAAGATAAATTACCCAAAATGAAATGCAAAGAAAAATGATTTTAAAAAAACAATAACACTATTATGACTTACATGATCACTCCAATATAACTTGACATATTTGTGTAATTACAGTCAAAGGAGAGGTCAAGCAAAAAAAAAAAAAAAAAAACAAAGTTGAAGAAACAATAGCCAAAACAGTTCCAAACTTGGTTTAATTTATAAAGACAAAGATGCAAAGTATTTGGCGAACCCTTGACTAAAATAAAGTATATTATTGTAGATTCTAATAAAGTTCCCAAAAGCCCAAGATAATGAGAACATTTTAGAAAGTCACAAAAGGAAACACACATTATGTACATATATATTAGCAGACTCCACTTCTGAAATTATATGAGCTAGAAAACGATACATGTTTGAAAAAATAGAGAAATTATTCATATATATAAGTGTATATATATGTGTGTATATATATATATATCTCCAGTAAAACACTACTTTGAATATTAAGGTGAAATAATGATTTTTGGATTGGCAAAAGACAAATTTGACACTGGTAGACCAACACTTAAGGAAAATTTTAACAGAATAATCTGGCACACTTAACCACCAGAGTATGTTTTGAGAAATGTGTCCCTTGGTGATTGTTTTCATTGCATATATTGCATAAATACAAGAGTGTACTTACCAAAGCTCACTTCAACATGAAAAGGCTCTATAATTTTATGAGATCACTATCCAGTATGCCATCCATGCTTAATGGAAACAGTTATGTAATGGATAGCTCTATATGAGATTTCAATCCACTGAGAATAGTAAAATATAGTTGAGAAAAAAAGACCTAAATGAATAGAGAAATATACCATGTTCAGTGGTTCAGCATTTTAAGTTGTTAACACTTCTCATAATGTCAACATAAGCCTACTTAAATTAGAAGCAGTTTATTTAATAGACAAACTGATTACAATTTGTTGTATAGATATACAAGTGTATTATAATTACAATATATTTATATATTTATTTTATTTACATATAAATGCAAAGGGCTAGCCAAAACATTCTTTGAAAATAAAAATCAATTTGGAGAATTTGAACTATTTGATTCAACAATTATTATAATGCTATAGCAATAAAAACAGTAAAAATAAAAAAAGACATATAAAACCAGTGGAGAAGAATAATGAGTTCAGAACATGAAAATATATGGTCAATTCATTTTGAAGAATTATATGAAAATGATTCTATGTAGAATAGTCCCCAACACAGTGATGCTGCAATAATTAAATTTCCAAGTGACAAACGTTGAAACTAAACCCTTGTATCAAATCATGTGCATTTATTCTAAGTGGATTATAAACCTATATTTCATATTTGAAAATAAAGATCTCTTATAAGAAATTATAGGTTAGAATCTTTGCAACTTCAGTGTGGGCAAAAATTTATGAAATTAAATAAACATTTAAAGTATGGCTCAGTAATTTCATTTCTAATTTTGACCTAAAATATAAACTAAATAAAAATCTGAAATAAATAAAAATCTATTTCATACACTTTATGTACAAAAATTCTTGTAAAATCTTTAATCATAATAGCCCCAAACTTGAATATAGTACATCAATATATTGGGATACATTCAACAACGTCAAAGGATTAACTAAAGATAGATAACATGGATGGACACAGTACCTTCATGCTGAGTAAAAGAAGCAAGTTAAAAACATAAGCTGATGCTTGCCTCGTCAGCACAAGGCACTGAGTTTGATCCCCAGCACCAAAGAAAAAAAACAAACAAACAAACAAACAAAAAAACACCACAAGCTGAATGATTCCATTCACATGAAACTGTAGGAAAGAGAAATGTAACTATAATGGTAGAAAACAGACAATTGTTTGACTGGGAAAATAATGGATGTTGAAGTATGGGCACCGATTGGCAAGGTGTAAGGGAAACTTTCATTCACAAAAATATTCTGTAACTCAATTAAGTTGATTATAGGGTGGTATATAGTTGTTGAAACTAAATATAAAATGTATTTATTGTATTTAGACATTGGTAAATTTTAGTTAAAATGAAAATAGCATCAGGAATAGCTAAACACATAAAATGTGTAACTAAAATTTAAGATGACAGTGACGTGGTGGACGGGAAAAACAACACATAGGCAAGTGAGATGAAGATTTCCATCACAGGCATCATTGGTACCCCGTTAAAATCAGAAAAAATAAAAGACAAAAGTATTGCAGACATAAGGCACAACGTGTTTTCCGAATTATAGCGGAATCTGTCTCTTCAGACCGATACGGAATAGCACCAAGAAAATCCAATACAGATTAATGATGACTGCCGTGTGTTCTGAACGAGTACTGAATTGTATGAATAGAACAATAGTGATGTTACAGTGTGTAGTGGTTGAAATAGTTTCCCCAAAATATATAACCAGATTCTGATTCCTAATACCCATGAAGGTGGTCTTCATTGAAAATAGGGTATTTGCAGATGTAACTACATGAAAGTTTGTGAAATGAAATTATCCTGGACTCAGGATAGCTCTATACTCAGTTAATGGTGCATTTATAAGAGAAAAGAGGGGGAAGTGTGAGATACTGAGAAACAGAGGAGAAGGGTGAGTAAGGAGGGAAAAAGAGATTGGAGTCATATAGGTATAAGACAAGATACACCAAGACATACCAATTGCCAGGAACCACTGTAAGAAAAAGAAAAAAATGTGGAGGAGGAAGAAAGGAATAAACAGTACTGGTGGAGGAAGAAGAGTTGCTAGCGGACCTCCACCTGCATGAGTATTTTCATCTCTCGCAGTGGGAGCAGTGTACAGAAGATAATGTTTATGGTAACGATTCAAGAAAAAGTGTGTGTGCTTTTGATTTATAAGAGTAGTCACCAGGAAAGTAGATTTATGAAAGGGACAAAAAATAAAATAAAACAAACCTGGAGCATGTGATAAAGGCAGTATAGAACATGAGACACAAATTAAAAATATCTTATACCATCTTTAAAAAACTAGTATGTATTCTTAAACAAAATAAAGTCCCTGTATAAGTGAATAAATCCAGACCTCTTCATAGCTGTGTTTAATGCTGAAGAATACTTAAATATTTCCTGCAGTGTCCTCAGAGAAATAAAATGAATCTGACCACTGTAATTTTGTACTTAGACAAGTTGTCACCCTACGGTCATAAATTCTAGTTTTGTGTTTTAATTCACTTAACCTCCCTTTGCTTCAATTTTCTCATTCTAAACATCTGAAATAACAGTATCTATTCCATATAAAATTAAATTGTCTAGCATGTGTAATAGCCTCAAAATAACAGTTTGTACATCAGAAACAATCAAGAAATGTTAATAAGTTTAAAGCCTAAGTCAGACTGTTATGAGCATGTATGAATTCAAGGATGCCAGAACCTACTTATTTTCCTCAAAAAGGCTATTTCATGATAAAATCTAACCACAAAAATAGGAAGACAGGAAAATTGTATTTATGGTAATGAGACTGATTGTAAACAATCATGCAAAGGTGCCTACAGAAATTAAAACAAATATTATGAACCTTGGTAATTCAGAAGTAATCATACCTGGAGCAAAACATTTCAAGCCTTAAAAGAAAACAATCTCCAACCCAGAATAATGTACCCGGCCAAATTATCTTTCAAATTCGACAATGAAATAAGATACTTCCATGACAAAGAACAACTGAAGAAATTTATGACCTCCAAATCACCTCTACAAAATATTCTGAAGGAGATTCTGGAAAAGGAAAAAGGAAACTACAATTACAAGAACACTAATAAAAAGAATCCTCCAGGCAAGACAAGCAGTTAAACTGAGGTGAAACACAGAACCAACAACAGAAAAGATCTATGAGAGAAGTAATCATAATACTGATAAATCAGAAACAAGAAAGGTCAGGCTGCAGAAGCTGGCTGATTCTCCCTTCTACAAGGGTGGGGAGCCAAAGATAGCTTTACAAATGCTATTCAAATATTTATGGCAGAGTTAAATAGAACTAAAACAGCCATATACTTTCCAAATATCGGGTAGGAAACCTCAAAAACAGAAAAGCTGATATAGAATTAAGTATAACTAAAAACAAAGTCACCTGTCAAATCAATACAAGGGAATAGTACAAGCTCATTTATTACAACCAAAAATTTCCATATAGGTCAAAAACACAAAAGCCAATAATACATTACATATGAGAAAGGCTTCTAAAATAAAGTGAATAAAAACAAAGTATAAAGTATTGGTAAACTAACATAACTATTTTGAAACAGTGGGCTCTTGGAATTGTTATCAGAAAAAAAATTGCCACAGAAAGCAATAAAAGGAGCAAGACTTTAGTAGTAACTTTTCCATACAACAATAAGTAACTGACATGAATATTTATGTGCCAAATAAATATAGCATCGAAATTCATGAAATATACAAAGCAGAGTAAATGAAATGTAGAAATGTATATACAAGATTTAATATGATTAACAAAGTTGTTCCTATAGATGCTTATATATTCAACCTCTAACAGTCAAAATTAACCAAATAAAAAGCTTCAAATGTTTCTCTAAAGAAGAAATCATCGAGATCTCATAATTTGATCACAACATAACAAAAGTAGAATTTAGTTACTAAAGCAGAAGGGAAAAACCACCATCTTGAGTATGTAGTATGACTTCATGTTCTCTGGGTTATATCTGACTAGTGATAAATAGCTAAACTCCTGTAACTACAGAAGTGTAAATAAGGACCAAAATGTATAATAGATACTGTGAAATAGACAGAAAGTGTCCAAAAGGGAGGGGGAAATGGGGAAAGGAGAGAGGGAAAGGAAGGAAGGGAAAAGGGAAAAGAAAAGAAAAAGAGAAAAGATGGAAAAAATGGAAACAAAGCTGTTGTAAATAAGGAGGGGAGGAGGATTCGAAGGGAAGGGGAAAGAGGAAAAAAGAAAATCAAAATGTAACATGTACAGGTACAAAACCCACATGACGATTATGATCATTATATATACCTAAAATATACCAATAAAATTTGTTAAAAAAGAAAAAAAATGAGAATAATGATAACATAGAAAACACACGGAGGTTTAGAGGGTTTAGAGGTTCAGGGTTCTAAGACCTGTACCGGCCTGCTCAGGCTGCTGCTATCATGTGAATCTAAAACGTCCTTCAAAAGTCTCCTGCGTGCAGAGGGGCGCTTTCAGAAGGTCGTTGGATCACTGGGGTGCTGTACCTACCTGTCTTACCATGGACCGGCTCTTTGATGCACTCTTGGCTAGACGAGCTGTTAGGAGGCTGGTTACTGGGTGCATGACCTGGAAGGGTGTACTCTCATCACCAGTTTTTCCTCTCTTGGTCTCTGCTCCCAGCAGCCATGAGGGGAACAACTTACCCTTGTCATTCCCCTCAGCTGCGACCTTGTCCCTCAGAGGAGGACAGCCACAGACAGAATTGTAAGAAACTGGGAGCCAGAATGAACTGCTTCTTCTTTGACTGCAGAGTTCAGAGTGTTTCGTTCAATGTTGTGAAAATGAGTAGTAGTGAAAATTAATGGAGAGAGGTGGCTGGTGCTGTAGACTATTCTTGTCCATGTGGTTTGAAAGTCTTTGCCATTGCTTTGTGGGGGAGGTTTGGAAAAGTGTAGAGATGTGGGGCAAAGCAGCCCTCGAATGTTGTAAACAGAGCTTGATAGTGATGCTGGTCTGAACTCACAGCCCAGAATTCTGACAGGAATAGGGGCGATGAAGTCCAGGCTCACAAGGTTTCAGACGGGAATAGAAGACCTTATTTGGGAAATGGACTAGAGGCCACGTATATCTCATTCTGGGAAAGAAATTGCCTTGATGTGGTCCATGTCCTAAACTTTGCATGAGGTTTATAGATGGCAAACTAAGCTGTTGAAGGAAATTTCAAATGGCCCGATGTTCAGGCTGGTGTGAATCCACTGGGCTGCTTTTAGCTAGATCTACAGTAAGAAACAAGAGCAGAAAGCCTAGCTGAATGATTTGAAAATTTTGCAGTTTGGCCAGAAAAGAAGCATTCGTAAAGTTGAGACAAAGGACCATATGGTTGTTCAAAACACTGGCATGGTGTGTGTGTGTGTGTGTGTATATATATATATATATATATATATATATATATATATATATATACACATATACATATATATATATGCAGGTACCTTCCTCCAGGGTAATAGGAAGATACTTGCAGATCATCTCAGAAATTGGCCAGACCACACCCACTGCAAGCTCTACACTATAAAAGGGTAGACTCCTCTGGAGGACACTGCCGCGCAAGGAGCACTTCGGGTGCTCTTTTATTCAGGGCCCTGTGTGTCACCAGTTCAGCTATTTTCAATCAGTAAAGAAAACTAATCATCACTGATAGCAGGACAAAAAGCCACAGACTGGGAAAAAGTCTTTGCCAGCTGCCCCTCAGACAAGGGTCTAACATCTAGAATATAGAAAGAACTCAAAAAAAATCAACCCCCCCAAATTTAAAGACCCAATCCAAAAATGGGCATCTGAAATGAATAAACACTTCTCAGATGAAGAAATAAAAATGGCCAATAAACATATGAAGAAATGTTGAACATCACTGGTCATTCGAGAGATGCAAACCAAAACATCACTAAGATTCCATCTCACTCCAGAAAAAATAGCTATTATCAAGAAATCAACCAACAACAAGTGCTGGCAGGGCTGTGGGGAAAAAGGGACCCTTCTCCACTGTTGGTGGGAATGTAGACTAGTAAGGAAATCAGTGTGGAGACTCCTCAAAAAACTAAATCTAGAGGTTCCATTTGATCCAGCTATTCCCCTGCTTGGTATTTTCCCAGAAGAACTAAAAACCTCATACCATAGAGATGTATGCACAACCATCTTCATGGCAACACAATTTGTAATAGCTAAGTCTGGGAAACAACCCAAATGCCCAACAATTAAGGAAAGGCTAAAGAAGTTGTGGTTTTTCTACGCAATGGAGTACTACTGTGCCATAAAAAAGGATAAACTAGAGTCATTCGTGGGTAAATGGATACACCTTGAGAACATACTCTTAAATGAAATAAATCAGTCATGCATGAGTACACATCAAATTGTTTCTCCAATATGAGAAACCATAAGGGTACATAAAGACAAAGAAACATAATAGATATTAGGTAAAAGAAAGATAATATTCAAAAGAGAGGAGAGCTAGAAGGGGAAAAGAAGGAAGGGAAAAGGGGAAGAAGGGAAAAAATGTAAAAAAATGTAAATAAACCTGCTGTAAATAAGGAAAGAGGGGAACGGAAGGGAGGGGTGGGGAGGAGGGAACCAAGATACGTCATGTATAGGTACAAAATAACCATGATAAATGGGATCATTATGTATACAATGTACCAATGCATGTTCTTGGTAAAAAATAAAAATTAAAAAAAAAAAAAAAAGAAAACTAATCCCAGAATCTTCAATTAGGGTCCTCTGATTTTTCTATTTATAACATTTATGGAGATGAAACTGAAATAATCCTAATGTTTTCTGGATGAAAAATAATCATTTTACCTCAAGATTAAACCATGATTGTTTGACAGGAAATCATAAGGAATGTTTAACTGATTAGGTGCTAGTCTATTCATAATGACCAAATGTCTGTTTAATAGCTTCGAGTCATGAGTTCTCACAACCTCTGACAATTTGTGATGTAGGATAATATATTGTTTTCCATCAGCATTTTTTACTTTGTGTTCCATAGTGAAAATTGTTTCCAAATTGTTAAGCAGACCTTGCTATGGGACTATGATAAGTTCACATAGGTTAGAAAATACTGGAACTTCCTTTATAAGTAAAGGGTAGAAATAACAAAGAAAATGTACAACACAGTGCTTTCCTCATAACAGTGAGTGAATGGAGAATAAGAAAATACACAAATCGAGGTGACTTATTACACAAAACAGGAACATCATATATTAAATTTCATTTGTTTTAGAAACTACATGACTTACCAAATTCACATGTTGTTCACGGTACAGGAAAACGTTTTAATGGAAGAAGTGTTGTGCTTTAAATATGAAAACCGTGTTGTTGCTATGCCATAACAACTCCACACTGTACTTTTTTCTCGTGTCCTATTTATGGCACCAGTCTCCAGATAGAAGCAATTAAACAGCTGTCTAGCCACAACCTAATATTGTCGTCCCAGAACATCTTGGTGTTCTTTAAGCTCATCTACTCATTTCCCTGCTGGATTTGGAATAATGATGTCTGATTATGTAAATTCTGTAATGCCAAAGACACCCAGTAAGCATAGACCCAACCGAAAAGTATTTACACTGCGATTACCATCATAAATTTGCTTAGGCTCTGTCATTTTACTTTTGAGTGGAGTACTGGGAATTGAACCTAGGACCTTCACACCTAGTGATGCCCCCAGCTCTCCCCTTTTTTAAATTTTTAAAATTGTGAGATAAGGTGCTGTTTAGTCACTGAGTTGCCAAGTCTAGGCTGGAACTTGCAATCCTCCTGCCTCAGCTTCCCAGAATGCTGACATAGAGGCATACACCACCACTCTCTTCCTTCTGCTTTTGCTTCTTGGAGCTCCCATTCTGTTCACTGCCTGGGGAGCTCCCCTTCCACTAACGTGACATGTTTTATGAAACTGGGATTAGAACAGGGAACTCAGGTCTCAGGATTCAAGAACCCTAATTTGCTAGAGTCTTTCTTAGGTGTTTAGCTGCCTTTATTCTCTTTTTGAGGAAAGTGAAAATGAGTACACATAAAAACCCAACTTCATGATTGCTTAATCAACCACTTACAGGTATTTCTCATTGAATGACCTCTCCGTTTAACAACTGCTCAGATACATGGTCGACTAGCTGCTTGGATTTATGGTGCAGAACATGAGCAGCAATGTGACCTTTTGGTGGCTTCTTCTATGGCACCGTGCTGTACTGGGTGCTGATTGTACTGTATAGTACTGTAGTTTTATGGTTTATACCCATTACAGTACTACATGTGAGAGTTATGCAAATGCAGTAAAAGCAGTCAGGATGGAGTTTCTTTGCCCATTTCTTTGTTCTGAATATTGCCATGTACACACTATAAAAAATTCCTCCTTCAGCAACCAAATCATCTGACGACCCAGTAACAGGGCCAGAACTCAGTCCTCAATTTAGAAATGCCTGTGCACATTCAACACAGATTGACTGAATTCTGAAGTATTCTTGGAACTTTCAAGGTAGTCTGATACATTGGGAGAATGTGGAGACTGCTCGCTTGTCTTCACAGGTCATAAGCAGGAGGCTCAGTTTTAACACAACCTTCTTCTTGCACTTACTTAATTATGTAGGCTTTACAACTTGTTCTGGAGACTTCCGTCAACTCTCTAAATGAGACTGTCAGAGCTGGCCTTTCCAGCAACCTACGTGTGATAGTTAACTGACTGTCTCAACTTGAGCAAGCAACACCTGACTAGATTGGATCTGCATAGTTTAGGGAGGATTGTGGCCCAGAATGGTATAAAAGGATAGTGAAGAAGGAAGGCTGCTTCCGATTCTTCAGAGAACTCCAGGTTTTGCCTGCACCTTGGATGTCGTCTTCCACCTTCCATCGCAGACTATTCGGCCTCCTGATACTAACTCGCGCAGGACACTGCAGGGAGCTCCAGGCCTTTGACTGAATCCTCTGGATCTCCAGCACAGGCAGCCCTTCTGCACTCTTCCACATTGGACTCTGTGGGCAGCCATTGTAAACTAAGCTTATAAATTCTTATATATTTGTGTATCTTGCTTTAAATCCATTTCTCTACTAAGCACTGAGTGACACAGCATATCCAACTGCATCCTAAGCAGACAAAGGAATATCAAGCATGTATTACACCAAAAGAGAAGTACTAGAAGGAGGTCAGTATCAGTATTTGTATTAAAGGAGAACAGTGCAGCTTTGCTCTATCAGCTAGAGATGGTTTGCTAAGCTCTTTTATCCACAACAGGTCCCCACTAATGATGCAAAACAAAGAATAACTCCCTATTCTCCTCCTCAGCTGAGACTTCCAAGACCTTTCATGGAACCTTCTGCTCGGAGTTCAATTATTTCCCCAGCGCAGTTAGCAAGAAAAGCTTTCTCCATGTGATAGAGTTGAATACATAGGAAGGTGAGCTGTGGAGCACAAAAAAGTGCGAAAATTCGATGGCAGATCTCATGTAGCTGTTGGAAAACCAGAGACCAGCTTTCTTGCAGTGTTTTCAGTTGAAGATTGAGTGGCCCAGGAAATTTGGAAAATAATTCTCAGTCAAGGGCTAAGTATTTTTAATGTAAAAGTGCCATTTTTTAATTAAATGTTATTAGGTTTTATTTTTTAGAGCAGTTTCATAGCAAAATTGGGAGAAAAGTATATGTAGTGTCATATAGTTGATATCCATGGCATGCAAAACTTCCCCTATGCAGGGTTATCTACATATTCTATTACATTTGTCACAGTGGATGGACCAAATTGACACATCGCTATTTCCTACAACCCATAGTTTGCATTTACTGTTGGTGTTGTCTGGGCTTTGACAAATATATAGACATGTATCTGCCATAACAGTAAATACAAGCGTTTCTGTACTCCACTTATTTGTCCCTCCCTCTTTCTAATACTTGGTCACTGCTTTTTACTGTATCCATAATTTTGCCTTCTTCCGAATATCAGTTAGATGGAATTATAGAGTAGGTGGTCTTTTCTGACTGGCTCTTTCATTTAGTAAATGTGCTTCGATTTTCTCACATCTTCTCATGGCTTCATAGTCTTTTGTAGCACCAGACAATAGTCCACTGTGTACAAAGTGTCACAGTTTGTCCATTTCCCTGCTTAAGGACATCTTAGATGCTTCCATATTTGGGCAATGATTAATAAATATTTTGTATAAGTGCCTTTTGTTTAGACATAAGTTTTAACTCTTTGAGTAAATTCCAAGGATATCAATATTGGATCAAGTGGTGTGTGTGTATTTACTTTTGAGAGAAATTGTCAGACTTCTGGCAAAGTAACTGATCATCAGCAGTGAATGTAATTCCTGGTAATCCATGTCTTCACCAGCGTTTGGTGTTACCAACCTTCTAGATTTTGACCATTCTAATAGGCTCATAGTGTTATCTCATTTTTCTTTCAGTTTTAATTTACCTGAAGGAATATCATGTGGGGAATCTTTTATATGCTTATATGCAACTTTTACAAAGTATCTACGCAGTTCTTTGGTCATGTTTAAACATCTGCTAATTTTTCGTTGTTGAATTTTTTAAAAGATTTTGTGTACTTTGGATAGCACTGCCTTATCAGATATGTCTTTTGGAAATACTTTCTCCCAATCAGTCTATTCCTTCTCTTTACAGCATCTTTTGAAAAATAGTAAAAACTTTTTAGTTTTGGTAAAATTTGGTCCCATTTTCCATTGGCCCTTCTTCTTTTTTATGGGTTTTCTGACAAGCCAGATATAATTTTTATCTTTGCTCTAGCAAAAGTATGGGTTTTTTTTTCACTTCCATTTCTTTACAATTTTTAGTTTACTCTTAGTTGTCCAGATGCAGTGTTTTGGGGCGCATAGTCTGCATAGTGTTCTCTGAGCCTCATAGGGCTTGGTTTGGAATCTTACACTAATTTGAGGAAGTTTTTAGTCATTATCATTCTGATACTTCCTTGTTCCTTTCTCTATTTGTTCTCCTTTTCTTATTCCCAACAAATGTAAGTTATACCTTTTTAGTTATCCCACAGTCATTAGATATTCTGTTCTGATTTTTCAGTATTTTTTTCTTTGTTTTTCAATTTTAGACATTTCTATTAAAATATCCCCAGTCTCACATATTCTTACTTCAGCTTTTTCCGGTCTACTAGTTAGGCTATAAAAGATATATTTCATTTCTTGTGCAGTATTATTGATCCTTAGTATTTCTTTTGAGTTCTTCCTTAGAAATTACATACTCCTAAACAGATTGCCCATTTCTTCTTCATTCTGTCTACTTTATCCATAAGAACCCTTACCATATGTTTTCATCACTTTTCTACTCACTGGGTCAAAATACAGAAAGCCTAAAATTTAAGGGAAGAAAGGTTGCTTTTGACTTTTTGGCTCATGTTTCAGCCTATAGTCTGCTGCCTTCAAGGCAGTACAGATGGCATGGCAGATGGGCATAGCAGAGAAAAGCTACTTAACTCATCATATCCAGGAAGCAGAGAAAATCAAGAATAGAGCTAGGAGGGGAGATGTGCCCTTCTAGGTTATGCCCACAGTGACCCACCTTTCCTGACCAGAACCCAATTCTTTACAACAAATCAGCTTTTAATGCCCCCATAATGCAATCACCTTCCAAAAACCCTGCCTATGAGCACATGAGATTCTAGGGAAATGTCTAGGTATAAACTATCACATTCTTCCCTGTTCCTCAAAAGACCCATTGAATTTTTTTACACAAAATGCACTTAGTCTATCTCTAAGAGTTGTTAAATTCCTAAGAGTTCCAGCATTACTAGAAAGTCTAAGTCAAAAGTCTCCCCTGAGACGTAAGGCAAACTCTTAGCTAGGAGCCACTGTAAAAATCAAAAGAAAGTTAAACACTTCCAGCACACAATGGCACAGGATAAACTTCCCATTCTAAAAGGGAGGAAAAGGGAGATGGAAAGGAATGCAGCCAAAACAAGACTTAAATGCAGCAAGGAAAACAAAAGATCCTATAGCTTTATCTCCAGCACTCAGGCCAAGCTGTGGCAAGATGTGAAATCAAAACGACTTGGACAGCTGCACCTCTGCAGCATTGTTGGTGGTAGTAGCCCTCATGGCTTTTCTCTCCTTTGCTCACTCCTTGTGGTTCCCCTGAGGTATTCCACGTTCCTGGCTTCTCCAGCTTCTGAATTTCTCCAACACACTTTTGACTTCATTCTCACGACATCACCAAACGCCCTCTCAGGGGATGCGCTGCCTGGCCTTCAAGCTCTTCTTCAAAAATCTAGCTAGATGTCTCTCTTACCCCACAGCTACTGCATTCTGAATTCTGATAAAGCCAGTACCACAGCTTCAGAAGTGGACCGGTCCCTTTGAATTGCACCTGCAGAGGCCTCCAAGCACCTGGATGGCTGAGCAACGTAAACTAAATCCCAGGAAAACAATTACGAACATGGCCGTTCTTCACAACAAGTATGCTGGACTCTCTTCTCAAAGCAAAGTTTTCACTTTTGCAAGTTGGAGCCTGTGAAGGGTGGAGCCTTGCTGGTTCCTCATATACCCACTTGGCATCTTTCCTACTGTCCTGTTGTAAAGCACTTGTCTTGTTTTTAACACAGATCTTTTCAGAAAACAAACCACTCTGCTCCAACTTTACAGGTGCTGCCTTTCTGGAGAATCTGAAAACTTTTCATATGGACTTTTTGCTCCTGATTTTCAGTATGAATCTGGCAAAAAGCAGTAAGCACTACCAGCGCTATATCCTGAATGTTGGACTGCCTTGAAATTTCTCCCACCAGATTAATTAGTCCCCCTCCTTTAATCTTAGTCTGATGCAAAGTCTCAGAACATGAACATAATGAAGACAAATTACTGGGTGAAACATAACACACAGGGCCTGGGGTCCAGCCATCCCTGGAGTCCTGGTTCCCAGCTGAAAGCTCTTCAGCCTGGTGTTTCCCATTTGGGTTTCTATCAGCATTCTGGTCTTCTGAGCTCCAACGAGTTATTCCAGCAAGCTCAGCTTACACCATTCTAGGGCCGCATCTCCAGTCAGCATCTCCAAACATTTCCACGCTCTTCCTATGAGCTGATCCTGAAGGTTTCTCGACCACATCGTCATGTGCTCACAGAAAGCACCTATTCTTCATTCCTGCATCAGTATCTCTGATATTGAGGGGACTTGTTTACCCTCCACCCTCATCTCTCATAAAAATCCAACTATCTTTTTGAGTGTTTTTCAGTTTGTACATTTTCTCACTTGTTAGGATGAAATTTCAACTTCTAAATTACTTACTTGTTGGACTAGAAACTTAAATAACATAATTTTTAAACAAATTTTTAAGAAGTGGAAAATAAAATCATTAGCCTAGCAGAATTATTAAACTAATTATTAAAATCAAAAGGGAAAAGATCAGTATATCTGATTTTTTTTTAAGCAAAAGACAATGCCTTCTTGAACAAAGAAACACTATTATGACGTGGTGGAGAAAGAAGTCCAGGGGTCAAGAATTAAAGGCGAGGTGAGGTAGAGGAAGTTACAAGCACGGTGGCAGGAGAAACCAGCTCCTCTGAATAACCACATTCAACTTGAATCCTGTTGTTCCCCTCCTCTTTCTAAGACCTAGTCCTGACGTACAAAAGCATTTCTACCCTAAGTTCCTCCTTCTCCTGTCAAATGTTTGACAACCACCCTTGTAGTGAGTAGGGTGTAAACAAGGCGAATGAGTAGGTTGTAGAAAAGTGCTGATATTGTTATCTCTATACTAGGAATAGGAAACATGAAGCTTACAGAACGGCAGATAAGGATGTAGAAGAAGAATGAATAAAGGTAGTTATGAAGATGCCTATATGTGGCGCACAGCACAGGCCTATCATTTGCTGGCACATGCTCAAGAAATGAATTCTGCTGAGCTTTAATGTGTCACAGGACAGACTTCTTTCTGGGGGTTACTTCCTCTACTTTTATGGAAATGCTGCTTAAATATTAAAGATACACTGCTTGTCCTTAGATAGCCTACATAGTATTAAACTAAAGCACTGAGAAATTAATCTAAACTCAAAGTAATTGTTAAAACTAACTTCTCTGTCAGTCAAGTCAGTGTAGGGATATAACTATTGTTGATATAAAACCCATAAATATAACATCCAAATCCTGACGATTTGTTCTACTTACTTTAAAATAGGGATTACTGTAACAATTTTCATAAATTAATAAATTAATATTTAAGAGACTTACATTTTGAAAATTAGTAATATTTCAAGTATTAGTAAAAAAAATTAAAATATTTTATTTCAAAGGGAAACACAGACGAATAATGTAACAATGCCTGCAGAAAATGTACTAAAGGTCTTTCTCTGAAATACCAGATGAAATTTTTCCTGGAGTAGAAACTCTCTTTTTTAATTAGTATATGTTTGTAATACATGAAATGTGCATTTGTTTTGGGGGGTTGGGGATATATATATATGTGGCACATCTTAATCATTTTCAGTTCTCCCTTCTCCTTTCCTTGACTCCACACCCAAGCTCCAAAAAGTTTGCCTTTATTTTACTCTTTATTTATAATTAGGATTCTCATATGACCCAAACTATGCAATATTTAACTGTCTGCATCTGATGCAACTTCACTTAATGTTGTATCGCGATCCATCCATTTTCCTATAAATGACTCAAATTCAATCTCCTTTATGCTGAATAAAATTAAATTATATATATATATTTTTTTTTTTCCTTTATCCGTTCATCCATCAATGGACTTCCATTATATATTTCTTTATATTAAGAAAGTAGCTGCTTTCAAGGTAATATTATACTTATTAAAAATATTATAAAAACCCTGTTGTAATTTGCCTCAAACTTCATAGAAATAGATTTAAAGTAAAATGTTTCTTATTAGTTTGAAATGTTAGAATATGACTGGAAGTTGAAACAAGACGTCTAGTTTAAATAAGCTTGGGATGCTCCTCTGTCCCCATATGTCCATTGTGTAAAAAGAAATATGACCTTCATTTCTAAAGCACAGTTTCTAAGTCATGGATAGAAACAGAGAAATGTGTCTTCATCAGTTCTCAGCCTCAGGGAACTGGCCTTTACCCAGATCTTCTTGACTTCTTCAGAATGTCTGTTTTCTGTCCCTGTCTGTGGCCAGAAATTTCACATTTCAGGACAAAGGATGAGAACAACTAAGCAGTACAAGATAATTTTTCGTGGAAAATCTCACATGTTCAGAAAATTTCTTCAAGCATTAGTTTCTTGTATTCATCTTGTTTTATTTAAATGAAAGCGGCCCATCTTATGTCCATCACTAGACATTGGCATAGTTTAAAGGATCTAAGCAGATAAGATACAGAATTGTTGCATTTCTTTCTGAAGCCCCGGTTCTTAATGTGCAGCTCAGAAACCTATTTTCAGGAAGTTCACAGATCAAAATATTTTAAGAAGGAAAACATATTATCTGTGTTTTTCACTCATTATGACCATGATTATATGTATAGTTTTTTAGAAGCTCTAGAGTGTGTGTTTTTCAACAGATGGAAAGCTAAAGAAGATATAAAAGTTTGTTGTCGTCTATTGACCCAAATAATAAAGAGATTTACAAAAATTTTAAATGATTCTGGTTTTCTTACTCAAGTTTTTATTTTGAAAATATAGTTATTATTCATAAAAATATGGTATTTGCATGAATATAAACAAGATTTATTATTGTCATTTTTAAATGAGTAAACACACAAGTAAAGTATCTTAGTTTAATTTATATTATGGTAAATATCAATAGATTTAACCCATATAAGCATAAGCTCTTTGAGACCTTCAATAATTTTTGTTTGTTTGTTTGTTTGGTGCCGGGGATTGAACTCAGGGCCTTGCACTTTCTAAGCAAGCACTCTAAGCACTGAGCTAAATCCTCAGCCAAGACATTCAATAATTTTACAGAATGAGAATTTCTGAGAAGTTTCCAAACTGAGACCTTTGAGAACTGCTGCCGTGGAGGTATTTCTTGTGTAGCTTTCATGGCTGTGCATTCTATTTCATCCCTCTAGATTCAAGTTACATTTTAAATTTTCTTTCTCTACTTTAAAGAGAAGGATTTTTGTAAAATCTTTGGCACTGGCTTAAAACTACTTCTATCACCAGCTTCTTGTACCCTTAGACAAGTTTTGGTTAGTTGCCTGAGTATTAAGGCTGAGAATATTAATGAAGCCCGTTCATGCCTCTGAGCCACAATTTAGTGTTATTAAAGCAGTAAGAGTGGTTCCCCTGGGGGCTGGGGATTTAGGGCAGTGGTTAGAGTGGAGTGCTTGCCTTGCAACCACAAGGCCCTGAGTTTGATTCCCAGCACCAAAAAAAAAAAAGAGTGGTTCCACTAAAACTTAAAACAGAGTGCATCCTTGCTTTGCCCAGGCTGTCCTTCAGAATCAGTTCCAAAATATGCATGATGATGGTGAGAGGCAGCCACACTGTGGTTCCCGTGACCTCTCTAGCAACCACTCTCCTGCTCCTCTCACCCTTTTCTCTCACTTCTCATCTACTGGATTCCTCGTTGTAACCTCAAATATGCCTCCCTTTTGGTTACTTCAGGATCTTTGTTCCTCTTCTCCTGTTTAGACCACTGTTTTCCAAGGTAGATGCATGGCTGCTTCCTCATTTCCTCAAATTTTGATTCAAAAGTTCCCTTCTTAGAGAGGCCCACTCTCCCTACTCTATCATTAATTGTGGCCTCCCAGACATTTTATACTCCTTTCCCTACTTTATTTTGTTCTGTTAGCAGTTATCTTTGCTATGAAATATATTTTCATGTATATGTTCAATGTTATATTTAAGTTCCATAGCATATTTGTATTCGTTTGTTTATAATTGTTTTACAATCTGTATTGTCTGCTAACATTTATTATTCATGTTGCTATTTCTGGATATTAATAAACTAGTCCCAAAAGAGAATGGAAGTAATCAGGCAATTCTCAACCAGTAGGTGGCAGTATAGCTAGAGAACAAGGAGGCACCCTAGAGAAAGGCACTACCCAGTAGGACTAGAACAGAATTCTTGAAGAAGGAAGTTCTCCACTCACGGTCTTGGACTTGGGTTGAGGAGAGACTGTAGTGGGAAGACTGGAGTGTTGGGAATAAAGAGTGATGTCAAAAAGGTCTATAGATCCAGGCCAGAAAGAGTGCTGGATGGCCTTTCAGACATTTAAAAAAATAATGTCTTAATTTCTTTCTTAGATTCACTGTTAGTGTGTAGAAATACTATCCAAAACAAAATAAAATCCTTAAGAATAAATTTCAGCAAATAAGTGATTCAAAAACTATAAAACATATTGATAAAAGAAACTGAGGTCACAAATCAATAGAAAGATATTCCATGCTCATAGATTGGGAGACTTAATGTTGTTAAAATGTCCATACTACCCGGCGTGGTCAACATATTCAACACCATCTCCATTAACAATTCCAATGACATTTTCACTTCATGTCCACGGGGAAAACAATCCTAAAATTCATCTGGAACCACAAAAGACCCCACGTAGCCAACACTGGGAAAAAAGAGCAAACCTAGACGCATCATACCATCTGATTTGAAAATCTGTAGAAAGCTGTAGTTATTTAAAGACTATGATACTGAATAAGAATGGACACCTTGATTGATGGAACAGAATATAAAGTCCAGATATAAAAGCAGGCAACGTACGACCAACTAATTTTTAACAAGGTCACCAGGATGACAGCATGGCAAAGAATAATGTTTTCAATAAATGATTTTGAGGCAACATGATATCCACATGAAAAACAATAAAATTAACATTAATCATACACTGTACAAAAAAATCTAAGATACATGTATCAAAGTCTGAAACTATAAAACTTATAGGATGAAACAGGAAATTCCTTACTATTAGTTTTGGTGGCTTTTTTAAAAAAATATGACAACAAATTCACAAACCACAAAGTAATTAAACAATGAGAACAGATCAAACTCAAAAGCTTCTGTCAGCAAAAGAAACCATCAACAAAAATGGAAATACAGTCTATGGATTAGAAGAAAATATTTACAAGCTGTATACCTGATAATAGGTTAATATCCAAAATATTAAAAAGAATTGTTATAACTCTATAACTATAAACCAAATAACCTGAGAGAAATGGACAAATGACCTGACAGACATTTTCCAGGAAAGCCATAGAAATGGCCAAAACACAAACCAAAGTGTGGGCAACATTACTAATCATCTGGGAAATGCAAATCAAAACCACAATGAAGTATCCTGTCACATCCGCTAAAATGACTTTCGTCAAAAAGAAAAAAAAGCAACAATTGTTGGTGAAGGCATGGATCAAACGAAACATTTGTACACTGTTACTGAAAATGCAATCTTCTTTGTCCACTATGGAAACCAGTATGCAAGTTCCTCAAAATATTAAAAATGTTATGAGGGACCCAGCTAAATGTTTAGCTGTTCTTTTTCTGGGTACATGACCAAAGGTAATGAAATCACAGCTCCCTAAAGTTATTTGTACTCTAATGTAAATTATACTGTTACTTACTACAGTCAAGATTTGGCAACAGCCTAAGTACCATTCAGATGAACAAATAAAGAAATAAGAAAATGGTGTTTACCAGCAGCAGGAAGGTGGATGGGAATATACAAGTCAGACAGAAAAAGGTGGAGTTATACAGAATGAATATTGAGGTCTATAGTGGGCAATAGTGTATGCTGGTGATTTGCTGATAGAGTGGAGTTTTGATACTATTATCATGAAAAAAGAAAAAGAAAGGTAACAACATGAGCTAATGGACAGGCAAGCACTAATCATCTCATTGTATGTTTTACTACTCATCACTTTCATTATCAATGAATATACTTTCATTATCATTATCATTGAAAGTATATCAAAACATTTCATCGTACATGTTAAGCATATGAAATAAACATAAATAAAAACAATCTTGGAGTAGATATTACGGAGATGTAAAGGATTGTAGAATTGTCAGCCACTGAAATGCTACAGACCAGACAAGGGTTTCAGTACATTTCATTCAGGATCCCAATGGTTGATCATAAAACAAGGAGAAAAATAAGAGTGCCAATGATGGAGGGAAGGAGGAAGGAAAAGAATGAGAAATCTGACTTAGTCCTAAGTTACGCGTGAGACATAGTAGCATCCAGGCAAGAAAAGGAGCCAGACTGAAGGGAAAGTGGCATCAGCCATTGGCTATTTGGCGACATTTTAGTACTGATCTACACCCTTGCTCCCGTAACTAATGGTAGTCTGGGATTTGGAGATGGCTATGAACAGCTCTAGCCCTAGGACAGTCTGACTTCCTTCTCATCTTTCTCTACCCTGCGTACTCAGGAGTCTATTCTTTAGTAATTTCTTATTCCAAACACTTCTTAGGTTGGCAGTTGACTCTGTTATTTTGAATTTTTTGTCATCCTTCTCTCCCTCCTCTTTCACATTACTGTTTCCATTTCCTCTCACTTTAGTTTCATAGGGATTTTGTCAAACTTCTTGAATAATTTAACCATCTTCATGAAACTCAGAAGAAGATCACTAATAGTGGTCTAAAATCTGAATGCTTTTCTCTCTATATTATACAGTTCTGTTATTATTTCTACACAGTTTGTCTGTCTGAATTTTAAAGGCAGCAAGACTTGTAAAGTGCTGAAGACCCCACATTTATGTTTTAGCCTCCACACCTCTGGGTTTCTGGTGGTTATTTATGCCATATTCATTTTCATCCTTAGTGAATATGACACTGCTTTCCTTATCTTCCCCTGAGCATGACGTGCAATAAACCACCTGATATTTATAGCAATGCTCTTTCTCTTTCTCCATACAAACCGCCTTGAGCTGAGAATTCTGATCCTTTTTTATAGAACATTAGATTCTCAGCAGCATTTCTAAATGAGGGAATTGGACTGCTAAACCTTTCTCTATTACCTATGTTCAATGTCACCTTTCAGACTGCACTTCGGTATGAAAGATCCCTGCCACCTGTCTTCCTGCCTGCTGCCAAGTCTAGAGTATTAGGTGTTGCTTTTTGTCCTACCCTTTCCTTGTCTATTGAATTTTTTAATGGAGTGATCTGCAGCATTCAGCCAAGAAACCACCACAGTAACCTCCTCAAATGTGGTTTGAATTGAAGGAATAGATGCTGCGAGTACAAATGTAAGATGTCTTGAGTAATCTTAAGTGCTTGTCAAGCTAAATGACTTTGTACTTACTTTGATGAATAGCTTTGACCTTGAGTATAATCACTGCTAAACTACCACAGAAAGAGTGTCAACTACATCTCCTATGCGCACATGCTTGCGCGCACACACACACACGCACACACACCTTGAAGTGCTGACTTTTTTTTAGTAAGGTGAATTTTCAGAATCTCTTTCTACATCATCTGTCTCACGGCCCCTTATTTAACTTTTGACACAACTTACAATGGCTCACCACAAAGCTGTAGCTTCTTGTTATTTTAAAATCGATCCTATGGATGACTTGTAACTCTCAGCCAAGTTTAGTCTTGCCATCTGCTTCCCTTATGTGAAAGCAGTTTGTGCTACTGTCTTTCAGCAGCAGTTCATGAAGTTGCACCCCAGTGTCTGTGTGTAGCGTGGGTACCACCCCTCTGTGAGTGATTCCACTCTAGCTGTGCATGCAGCCACCACTGGATGAGCTTCTCTCCCCACGAAAGCAGCACGATACATCCAGGGTCCGGTGATCTCTTCGGATGCCAGGGAACAGACTGGGTCATGACCCAGCTCCATGACCTCATTATCCAATTCTTCATTCAGCCATTCAGTGCTGAGCATGATGGACAAGAGGACTATCAAAATACAGTTGGAAGGAAGGGTAAAATGTCCTATGTCCATAGGTACATTGGACAGAGCTGCAGCTTTGTGATTCCAAAACAGAAAAGTCTCAGAAAGGCGCGACCTTTAGGTAGTGTCCCCGAAGGATGACTGTGTGTCACCTCAGATATGTAGCTTTTCTACATGACTGATAGATGAAGACCCTTTTCAGTCAGGTGCTGAAATGGAAAGGAGAAGGATTTGAAGACAAATTCAATGTGAGAAAATCACTAAATAAAAGTGTTCTAGGATGCTAGTGCGCTTCCATATTCACAAGGAGACAAAGTAGACTTTGTGTGTTGGGATGGGTGGTGCGGTGTTAGGTATGGAAATCAAGGCCTTGCATATGATGGGCCAACACTACCACCAAGTTACATTCCCAACCCTAAACATACTCCTTTAAAAGTTATGAACAGCATAAATTTTACTTATTCGATTTCTTAGAAATTGTAACTATTTCTCACACAATATTTAGGGTAGCTAGCACTCAGCTTGCAGGGGTTGTTGCAACAGAAAGACCTGTGAAAGTCGCCAACAAAGAACCACACGGATACTTCCATGTCCCTCTGCTGGGTTTCAGGAAATCTGGACAATAATGGATCAAGTAGAACAAAAAGAAAAGAGTTATTTGCTTTTCTGCCCAGTGAGA
>PVJO010022115.1:0-28669 GCA_004026905.1 Hystrix cristata | reverse complement strand
TTTTTTTTAAGTATTTTGTGTACAAATATATAATATAGTGCTGAAAGATTTCGAGGCCAAGAAAAAGTCCTCAGGAGCCTACCAGCTCTCTTACAGATCTGGTTTCTTCTGGGCCATTCGGTCTTCTTTTTAATTTCCTCCACATTCACAAATATTGTACATAGGTCACAATCCATTCATTATGCTAACTTGCTGTCTCCTAGACTCCCATCCCGTGCCAGGAACTAGAAATCCAAATCAAAGGAGACGATCGGCATGATGACTGCCATTGGGCAGCTGGCATGTGAACTAGGGAAATACACACATTCATTCGATCGCATTCATAACCCAGGCAGTGGCCGAGGCTCTGAAGAAATTCACCCAGAAAAAGTGTGCAGGACTCCCTGTGAGGGGAGAGTCAGAGAGGGAGAGCACCTGACCAGGGATAGATTTTGAAAAGGGATTTCCTGTTGTATCAGAAATGGGCTAAGACTGGATGAAATAGGCCAAGTCTGAATATTTGGTGTGAGGCCTGAGGAAGGTCACATTTTCACTTGATAAGTTGTAGAGCATGAGAGAAAAGTGATTCTCGTCCATGCTGTGGCAGGAGAACCCAGAGTTCTTCAGCCAGTAGGACCCAAGACACATTGCCTTGTCCTGCTTGAGTCCTCCTTCCTGATGGAGAAGCCAGAGCAGGCAGAGGGGAATCCTCATTGCACCTCATGGTGCATGGGGAGGCTCACCCTCAGCCTCACTCACACGTGTGGTCTTCAACTCCAACCCTACAGAGGCTCACACACATGTGCATCTGCAGGCTGGGTGGACCCTAAGCTGATAGATCCCTGACGCCTCTCAGGGAAAGGGACCAAGGACACCTGCAGCTCAGTCACCAAGCACTGCTAGTTCTTAATGGAATAAAATAACAGCACAGGGTGTATCAGGAAGGGGCCCTATATCCTCATGAGGGACAGTGAGGTGTGGCACAGGAAGGCCAGGGAAGACAGGAAATGACGTAGGAGACAACTGTAGTATGAGTGACACAGCCGTTGCAGCCCCATCTGTACCAGGAGGGAAGCTGCCTGTGCTGCCCCAGGAGGTCCCTAGTCTGGGTGACATGTAGGAAAGGCCCCTGATGTGAGCTGTCAATTTTGACTATGTAGTAAGTAAAACCGGAAGGAAAAATGCACTGTAGGGAACACTTGGTGGGGGACAGCTTGTGTTGTTAGTACATGAAGACCGAATGGTGGGGCAGGCCGTACTCAGCTTTTGTACATCTGCCCTGACCTGGAACTACTTCTTTCAGAAGCAAAGGCAGAGATCCACCTGTGTCCTTCATGCTCTCTGGCCTTCTCCAGTCAGAAATTCCTCAGTCAACACGTGAAACGCAGTCACTCCTCTCAGATCTGCCCAGGAACACCTGCAAGAGAAAACCTCAGGCCAGAAGATCCCTGTCTGGGGGATCAGCTTCCAGAGCCACAGCAGTGCGATCCACACAGCTGGAGTGAGGAAGGTGGAGGTCGAGACATCCAAGGAACGCCCAACCCAGTGGGTAAAAGGACAAGGCAGAGGGGGATGTCAGCGGATGTTTCCAGCCCACTCAGAGCACAAATGAGGGGGTCAGGGGAGAGTGAGGGAGTGATGGAAGAGGAGCTCAGAACAGGCCAGAAAGTGGATCCAGAGGACCCAGGCACAGTATGTCCGGGGGCAGGAATCTCTCAAATTGCAAGAGTCAAGAGTAGAGAGAGTGGGCAGGGCCTCGGGGAAGAGTCAATCATGAGCTGTCAGCGGAGATCCCAATCAGGAGACAAGCCCCATGTTTGTGGGGACTGTGGGCGAGCCTTTAAACAAAAGTCACACCTTACCGAACACCAAAGGACACACACAGGTGAGAAGCCCTACATTTGCAGGGACTGTGGGAGAGGCTTTAGCCTTAAGTCCACCCTCGTGAAGCACAGGAGGACACACACAGGGGAGAAGCCCTATGTTTGCGGGGACTGTGGGCGAGGCTTTAGCCATAAATCCAACCTCATGGATCACAGGAGGACACACACAGGAGAGAAGCCCTATGTTTGCGGGGACTGTGGGCGAGGCTTTAGCCATAAATCCAACCTCATGGATCACAGGAGGACACACACAGGAGAGAAGCCCTATGTTTGCAGGGACTGTGGGCGAAGCTTTAGCCATAAGTCCACCCTCATGAGGCACAGGAGGACACACACAGGGGAGAAGCCCTATGTTTGCGGGGACTGTGGGCAAGGCTTCGCACAGAAGTCAGGCCTCATCAAGCACCAGAAGACACACAGTGGTGTGGTCCTATGTATGCAGGAAGAGTAAGTCATTAACAGTATAACCACACTGCAACAGCCAGAGAGAAACAAATGTAGCCACTTCACACCCCACACTTCTCCTCTGAGGAGTCTTCAGAGGAGATTCCTGACCCCTCCCTTTCCCCTAGAGTGTAAAGGGCCTGGAATTTACCAATTAAACATATCCTCCATGTTCCTGACAGGTGATGGGGTAGAAGAGCAGGAGACAGTTCCTTAAAGTGCTCAAGGGTTTTTCACTTGTGATTGTTCTCCACACTGATCCATCCCGTGATATTTTTGCCCTCCTGTTCTAATAAAATATTTCTCCACATGAATCTGAAGTCAAAGCCGTGTTCCTCATTGCTCCTAGTCACTGAAGGCAGAGGAGTCCAGGAAGGTCTCATGGAACTCACAGTCTTGGCTCAAGATTTCACAGGATTTCAACCCATGAAAAGGCAGGAGCCTGGTCACTCTGCTTCAGTTAGTGGAGCGTCAGTCCTAGGGGCACAGGGAGAGGAATCTGGGTTTGAGAGTGTTGGGTCATGGAAGGCATGTTCCAGTTCTCCTGGGAAGAGAGCTTCTCCCACCCCTCTGCTGCCCCACGTTTCCCTAGGTTTCTCCTGGCTTCTCTTATAGCTGTCCCCCAACCTCTGTAGCCTTAGTATGGAAAGCCAAATAGGAATGTGTGTGTGCATGTGTGTGCTTGTGCATGTGTGCATGCGTGTTTGTGCACATTACACATGTATGTGAGACTGTATGAGATTACCTGGTTGTGTGCATCTGTGTTGGTACAGGAGGGTTGTACAAGTCCTACTGCTGTACGTGTGTGTGTGTTCATGTGGGTCATATATGTGCACGTATGTGCTATACAGGCATGCAAGAGTGCCTGAGTGTGCCATGGGATGCACATCTGCTTTGTTTCAGGCTTGTGGGTCCTGCACACACGTATGTACATAGGTTTGTCTGATGTGTGTACATGTGTGCCACTGTTTATCGGGTAGGTTCTGACATTCTGGGTTCTTCCCCTCCTCAAACAAAGAATTGAACCAGGGCGGCAAAAAGTAATTCCAAAGTTTTATTTAAAATTATTGACAAAGAGAAACTGGCTGTACAGACAAATTTGGGCCAGGAAGAGAAAAGGAGAAAAGGAAAGTTGAGCATAACAATAGAAACAGTGACAGGCCTACCATGCATAAAAGGCAGGCAGGGGCGAGTGTGCAGAGGCCCCATGGCCTGGGCGCTGGCACGCAGACCCACCTGCCTGCAGCGCCCTTTCTGGAGAGTGAGGGGAGGGTGCGAGGAAACAGAGAAGCTTGCCCTGGCCTCCCCAGAGAAGGAAGAGGAGACTTCCTTCCCTGCCACTTCTATTTGCAGAATGGGGTTGCCTCCCAACCGCTACTGTCTGCCTGGGAGGGGTGGCGCTAGAAATTGGCACCTCAGCCTGACTGTAGGCCCAGTCCATGCCAACAAGACTGAGATCAGGTCCAGGCCATGCCCACAATGCTGAGGTCAAATCCAGGTCACTCCTGGCAGCCTTCAGGTCCAAGCCACTCTCCAGGTCATGCTCCCTTGCCAGCCAGCCTTAGCCACGCCCTCCTACCATACCATGTGTGCAGGTGTCATAGATGGGTGTGGCAGGGCTTTTGCTTCTGCTGGATAGGAGGGTTGTGTGTCTGAGCGTGTCCTTCACTCCCAGGTATACACATGTTTGTGTGTGCCTGTGTGTACATGTGGCCTTGTGTGTGCATGTGTGTGTTATGCATGTGTACATGGCAGATCGGGGTATGAGCACTGGTGTTGGTGTGGGAGAGTTGTGAGGGTGTGAGTCTGAGTGTGTAAATGCACATATGTGTGCATCTGCCTTGGTGTGCCCATGTGTGCATATAGGTGCACTGTGGGGGTGCCAGTCAGGGAAGCCATGCACTCTTCACCCAGGGAAATGCTAGGTCTTGAGTCCTGTCCTGTTGATGCAAAAGGTAAACTCCCTTCCTCATGGAATGGACCCAGAAGAGAAGCAAGCCGATCGGGTTTATTTCTTCCTCACGTCAGCACACCCTGTGTGGAGAGCCGGCTCTGCGTAGGGAGGGAGCTCATCCCTGCGGGCCTAGGACGGGACTCCTTGCCGGACTTGTAGCTCTCCTGCAGGCTTCCCTTGCCAGGCCACAGGACAAGGACACGGGGCCAGGAGGTTTCGCTCACACGGAGCAGGCACTCAGGACGGGTAGAAAGGGGGCAAAGGCCTGCGCATCCTGCTCCCTGACTCTCCTGCCTGTGCACCAGCTGTGCAACCCGTGGTCTTGGATGAGGGGTGGAACAGGCTCTCAGACTGAAAGGTGCCCGGGGCCTGAACGTGAAGGGGACAGTCAGGAGGGCTGTGGGGTGCTCGTTGTCAAGGCTGCCCCCTCAACCACCAGTGCCGCCTGGCTCTTCACCTGCCCCTGAACTAACTGAGCTGAGGCCAGCCATCCCCGTGACCTTCCGGCTCCATCTGCCAAGTGCCCAGCTGGCTTTGTTTCATCCTGCCTTCATCCAGGTCAGTGCCTGCGTTCCTGAGATTTCTGTCAGTGCAAGCAATGCCCCAGACAACTGACTTGAACATACCAAAGCTGATTTTGGCTCTCAGTTTCAGGGGTTTCAGTTCATGAGTGGTTGGCCCCATTGCCTTGGGCCTGGGGCAGCATTTCATGATAGGAATGCCAGGTGGACCAAAACCACTCTCCAGGAATGGGAAATGAACAAGAGAGATGGAAAGAGACTAGGGCCCAGCATCCTCTCTTAGGGCATGATCCAAACCTTACCACTGGTCCTGCCTCTTCAAGTTTCAACATGTGGCCTTTGAGGGACATTTAAGATCCAAACTATAGCAGAATTTCTCCATGATTCCTTGTCACCTGCAAAGTCAGGATAGTCTTTGCAGTGCTGTTGTGGTTAGCAAGGTGGACTGGGAGAAACAGATGATACCTTCAATATAGAGACAGCCACAGTATTTGGTTCCTAGGGCTGACATCACAGTACTACAAACTGAGTGGATTAAAAAGAAACATTAACTCACAGCTCTAGACACTAGAATCCCAAAATCAAGGTGTCAGCAGGGCTTTACTTCCTCAAAACTTGGGGAAGGTCCCTCCTTGCCTCTTCTAGCTTTGGGTGTTTTGCAGGCAATCTTTGGTGTTTCTTGGCTTACAGTGTTAAAGATGAACTAATGATTCAGTGGTATTTTTTGAGGCATAGTAAGAAGGACTTCACTCAGGAACATCAGCACAGGCACTGAGATACTGCTGTGGGAATTTTTAGGGTAGGAGACATACAGGACCCTGAACACAGCATGGCTCTCCAACTCACTCTCTTTCCAGCTCTAATACACAGACTTTGAACAGATGGGGTTTGTAACAGGGCAGAGAAGGAGCCATTTTGAATTAGTCCTCATGGTGGACATTTTATAAATGTCTAATTCAGACCACATCATAGTTTTCCCTGGAATTTTATCTCATAGTTTCTGGGGTATAATACAAAATGAACACTTGGCATGCGTGTTAGCCAGCTTTCCTTAACTGTGACAAAATACCTGATAAAATCAACTTAAAGAGGAGAGGTTTGTTTGGGCTTATGGTTTCAGAGGTTTCAGTCTATGGTTGGCTGGTTCCAAGGCAGAAATATCGTGGAAGGGCATGGTGGAGGAAAGATGCTCAACCCATGGCAGGTGGGAAACAGAGAGAAAGGAAAGGAGCAAGAGAGAAAGAGGTTGAGGATCAGATACAGTCCCCTAAACTCACATCCCATGGCTGACCTCTTTCAAGTAGGCCCCACCTCCCGTTCCCTTCGCCTCCCAATAATGCCATCCAACACAACCCAAAAGCCCATCAGCAACCAAGCATTCAGTATAATGAGCCTTTTGGGAGATATTGTAGATATGAAACATAACAGTCTGTCGACATAAAGAAGCAACTCTGAAATATTAAAGGAGGTTATTTTGAGCCAAATATGAGTGTCCAAGCACTGGAAACACAGACTCAGTTACCAAGAATGGTATTGTACCTCTATGAAAGAGGGTGCATGAACTTTTATCAGCACAAAAGAAAGTAAGTGGGGTCAACAAGCAGGCAGACTGCAAAGAGACATGGAAATCTTTTCTATAGGGTATAGATGTCCTTAATAAGGGTGAGGGGGTCTTTTATAGGATTTAGATGTTTTCTCATTCCTAGACTTAGGGTTTTAGAGGCCAGAATTGGTCAAGCTCATTATACATTCTAAGAGTTTTATCTATCAGTCACAGGACACTGGGTCAGACAAAAATGCTGGTAGTAAATGGCTACTAAAAAAATCCAACCAAAAATTGCATAAATATTTGAACAGATACCAGGCCAAAGAAAACATCAAGAGGACAAATAGTTCAATATACAATTCAATACCTTTCCTGGACACTAACAATGAATCAATTGACAAATCAGGAAACAATCTCATTCATGAAAATTAAAAAAAAAATCAAATTCCTGGAAATGAACCTAACAAAGGAAGTAAAAATCCTTTATAACAAAAACTATAGCATTTTGAAAAAAAAAAAAAGAAGAAAGACAATGAAGAAGACACTAGAAACTAGAAAGACATTCCTTGTTCCTGGATAGGCAGAAGCAATATTGTCAAATGGCCACATGCCCACAAATTTTTTATATATATATATTTATATCTACATATTTAATGCAATTCTAATAAAAATACTATCAACACTCTTTATAGAACTATAAACAATTCTATGATTTATAAGGAATCAGCAGAAACCAGAGACATCAAAGCACCCCTGAGCAACAAAAGCAAAGCAGGAAGCACTATAATCCCAGACTTAAAGTTATACTACACCTGTACAATGATAAAAACATAATGGTTCTGGCACAAAAACAGACATGTTAATTAACACAATATAACTCAGAATACAGAAACAATGCTGGGTACCTTCAACCAGTTAATTTTGGACAAAGGGGCCAAAAACATGCACCAGAGAAAGGACAGACTCTTCAAATGGTGCTGGGGAAACTGGTTATCCCTGTACAGAAGGATGAATCCAGACCCATAGCTCACATACTCTGTACTGAAACCAATTTAAAATGGATCAGAGAACTAGACACTGAGACAAAAATACTGAATCTGCTAAAAGGTAAAATAGGTAAAACTCCTGAAGACATAGGAATAGGGGCAAGGACTTTCTGAACAGAACCCCAATTTTATAAGAAACAATGCTAAGAATTAACAACCTTTGGCACAACAGAACAACGACAACAACATACTGAAGTGACAACCTGCAGAATGGTAAAAGTCTTTGTTAGCTATTCCTTGGACAGAGCACTAATATCTAGAATATATAAATAACTCAAAGAATTAGACCCCCTCCCAAAATAAAAGGCCCACTCAAAAATGGGCAATTGAAATAAATAGACAGTTCTCAAAGCAGAAGCACAAATGGCCAATAAGTACATGTAAAAATATGTTCAACAAGGTTGACAATTATAGAAATACAAATCAAAACAACACTGAGGTCCCATCTCGTTGTAGTAAGCATGAGTGTCATTATGAACTCAAAAAATAACAAATACAGGTGAGGTTGTAGGGAAAAAGGAACACTTTTACAATGTCAATGGGAATAAAATCTGGGACAATCACTATGCAGATTCCTCCAAAAACTAAAAAACAGAAATTCCATTCAGAGTATCTTCACAAAAGGTACAAAGGTATCATCTTACAGAGATACATGCCATGCTTATAGCACCACAACTTATAATACCTAAGTTTTGGAAATGGTCAGGGAGAAGATGTGGTGGGTATATCTGAGGTTAAAGTGATGTTAGTGGACCTTCATCTCCCTCTGCTGATCTGACCTCCTCCTATGCAGCAGAATTCCATTCAGCTTGACTTGTGAAGATAGAGCTCTGAGAAAAATGATAAGATTTGTTCACATGCAGCAGCTGGTCAAGACATGGGACTGTCGATGTTTGTATGGCATGGGGAATGGCAAAGAGTGCTATGAGCAGATCCAGCTGCTGCAGGTTTAGAAATGAGTGAACCCGATGGTTGGGTGTAACATATCCTCTCTTATCTGAATGACTGTGGTCCTGTGGAACATCACCTCACGGAATATTAGAACTGAGAATAGACAACTGAGACAGATACCAGAATGTCAGAATGTGAAATGAATACCTCTACCACTCCCATATGCACATGAAAACATGAACATTCTTAACATTTCAGCCATAAGCAAATGTGAAATTCAACCACAGTGAGGGTCCCCTTCACTCTTATTAGAACACCTATCACCAGTATAATTTAAGATAAAAAGTGCTGGTAAGGATACAGAGAAAGTGGAACCCTTACACATGGTACCACCTGTGTGTCAAATAGTTTGACGCTGCCTCAAAAAGTTGAATATAGATTTATTACACTACTCAACCCCTCCATTCCTAGACAGATGGCCAAAAGAACTGAAAACATGTATTTGAACAAAAATGGATATGATCTTTACATCGATCGAGGTCATGGAAATGAAAAGACAACGCAAGAATAAATTCCAGAAAAGAAAATTGGGTCCAATGGAAAAAGAATATTTTTCCCCAGGTGAGATGGGTGGTAAAAGTGAAGTGGACATAAAGATCAGATATTCATGTTGAAACCTCTTAAATTTCCTGACATGGGGTTTCTGTAGTGGTCACCTGGGAGTGTCTCTGCTTTAGAAACACTGAAGTATTTCGCATAGACTTGCAAATTTGGAAGAGCAATAACCATTGGAGAAGGTGAATGAATAAATCAAGAGTACTCCCTAACACGATTGTGGGTATCTTAAAAGCTTGAAATTATTGGGAAGTAAAGTATTTTTTACAGTATTCATGTCAAAATCATACTAGAAAAAGAAACATCAAGCTTCACTCTACTGGCTAAGTGATTTGTGAACTTTCTTATCATGGAGATATAGTACCTGACACCCACAACTTAAAGAGAGGGAAACTTTGGTCTACAGCCATACCACCTTGAATGTGCCCAATCTCATTTGATCTCTGAACCTAAGTAGGGTTGGGCCTGGTTAGTACTTGGATGGGAGAGGGGGAAGCTTTGGCTCATGTTTGTGGGGGATTCAGTCCATGCTTGGCTGGCCCCAAGACAGCAACATCATAAAGAAAGTGGGTGGCAGAGCAAAGCTTCTTAGTTCATGGTAGCAGAGAAGCAGAGCATGGGAACAGTGCCAGAGAGGTAGGAGGGAAGGACAGAGACACCAAGGTCACACCTTGATGACCCATACAGACACACCCACAAGTGTACACTACCAATCCCATGGGCATCCTAAAGTCAATCAAGGTGACACTCCACTTTATCACATTGACCCTACTGAAATGCAGTTCAGCCAGAGATGTGGAAACATTGCTCTTGTAAGATGATCAGAATATCATCAGAGGTCACTGTGTGGAAATTACATTAGGATTAGGCAGCCAATGACTATTTATATGAAACACCAATGGGTGCATATTATGTTAGATTTAAAGGCCTTTGTCTGGAAAATATATTAATATTCAGAGTTTGTTGTGTGTATATTACATTGGAAGTAAATATCACTCTCTGAATATTATAACAGTATTCAGAGGCCACAGTGTGGATATTAGGATTAGAGGCCATTCTATGGATACTAAGTTAGTGTGTGAAGCCACTGTCTGGGTATTACTGGAGGACACTGTGTGGATACCATTAGTATCAGAGGCCACAGGAAAAACACTACATTAGTATTGCAGGTTGGTGTGTGGATATAAAATCAGTATTACAGGCCACACTGTGGACATTAAATTAACATTAAAGGCCATAGTGTGGATATTATATTAGTGTTAAGATGGACACTGGGAACCAATACCCTGGCATACACCTGTAATTCGAATATGTAGGAGTCTGAGGGAGGAGTACTTAAGTTCCAGGGCAGCCTAGACTACATACTGAGCACTGTCTCAAGAAACAAAGATGCCACTACATAGATATCATATTACTGTAGTCCGAAAGTCTACAGGGTGGGTATAAGAGGTCACAAATTGGATATTATATAAGTAATAAGGGGTCACAGTGTTAGGGGCCAGTATGGGGATGATTCACTGTGTGCATATTTTATTAGTACCAGGACTCCACTGTGTGGTATTATGTGGTAATATAGGGTCACATTGTGGATATTGTTAGTATTAGAGGTCAATGTGTGGATACTAAGTTAGTATTAAATACAATTTTGTGGTTATTCAATTAGTATTAGAGGATGCTTAGTCGAAATAAATTTAGTATTAGAGGCTGCTTTGTGGCTATTAAATTAGTACTAGGGGCCACTGTGTGGATATTAAATAAGTAGTATGGGATATTCTGTGGATATTACATTCATATTACAAGCACTTGTGGATATAATTTAGTAGTAGAGGTTGTTCTATGGATATTAAATTAGTATTGGACACTACCTTGTGGATAGTAAATTAGTATGACACAGCACTGAGTGGATGATAAATTAGTATTAGATGCCACAATATGAATATTAGATTAGTATTAGAGGCTACTCTGTGGATATTAAATTAGTGTTAGAGGCTACTGTGTGAATATTAAATAAGTATTTGAAGTCACTCTCAGATATTAAATTAGTGTTAAAGGCTACTCTGTGGATATAAAATTACTATTAGATAGCACTGCATGGATAGTGTATTCATATTAAGTTGCCACGGTGTGGATATTAGTATCAAGAGTCTACTGTTTAGATAGTATAGACGCCTGTGTTGGTTTGACACTAGTATCAGAGGCCACTGTGTGAATAGTACTTTGGTACCTCAGGCCACAATAGGGACATCACATCACTTATTCTGAGCCACAGAATAGACATTATCTCAGTGTACTCGTGCCTTGGGTGTCCAGTGGAAATGGTGGTTACTACAAATGACACCTACTGCACAAAGCTCTTCCTCTGCTGAGTTCTCTGGAGACCCACAGCCCCACCCCATACTCAGGCCACAGACAGAAAGCTTTGCACGTACATTTGCACAGCAGGCAGAGGCACCTCCCAGCAGTCAGTCCTGAGGGTGAGACATAAACTCAGGTCTCTGGGTACCCTCTGTGGCTGTCTCAAATCAGGCGAGATGGGAGCGCGCGCCCTCTGGTGGCTACTAGAACTCAGACCGGGAGCCTCGCAGTCCAACGGAGCACATGCGCCCCCTCTTGGCTTTCCCACAAAATGAATGAAGTCAGCTACCGTATCCACATTATTCAATGCCACTCAATTTGGAAATTCTAACTGAAACCCACTACTCGCGTTTTTATCCAAAAAATGGTTATGGAAAAAGTATTTGGGAACCATATAGAATTAAATGAATGTGCACACAAACATTAAAATTCAGACACGGATTCACCTTTAAAATTTCAAAAGGAAAACAAGAAAATCTATGAAACCTTGGACCTAATGATGATTTTTAACATACAAACCTATAAAATGCAATTAACAAAAGAAAATACATCACTCATGTGGATAATTTTCTACTCTGTGAATGATCACGTTTAGAGAACAAAAAGATAAGCTACAAAAAAAAGATAAGCTACATATGGAAATAATTTCTCCACAAAACACTTATCTGAGAACAAATTTGCATTTGAAATACACAAATAACTCTTAAAAATCAACAATTAACAGTCTAATGAAAATGGGCATCAAAATAGACCCTTGACCAAAGAAAACAAAGATGGATGATAGTTGTACAAAAAAGGATGCTTGACATCATACATCATTTGGGGAACTGAAATTGGAACAATAATGAGATAACAAGGCACAGTGATTAGAACTAAACTATATAAAAATAAAGTTTAAATATTGACTGATGGAGGAGAGGGGGCCACTGGAACTTTCATTCATTGTTGGTAGGGTGCAAAATGGCACAGCAACTTCAGAAGGCCCAACGACAATTATTTTCCAAGCTAAGCAAGTTTAACCTTATGATTTAAGAAATACACTTCCAAAATTGTCTATATTTAGACAACTTCTTTGAAAACTTACATCAAAGCCAAAATACACCAAAACAAATGAAAAAAAACAGGACACACTCACACAGCAGCTCTATTCATCCTGGGCAAAATCAGTAAACACAATGGCCTTCAATAGCTGAGTGCAGACCCATACGATGTTATACCCATGCAATGGACTATAGTCAGCAATAAGAATGAACTATCAACCCACATCAAGACATAATTAAATTTCACTTGTCTTTCTAAGTGAGATAAACCCATATCAAGTGGCTACACAATGTAGAGTCCCTTTTATATGACATGCTAGGAAAGGCTAAACTACAGAGATGAAAAGCAGAATAGTGGTTGCAAGGGTTGGGGTTAGAAGGCATCAGTATGACAACTTACTGGAGGATACCTGGCATTATGCATTTGAGAAGACCTATGGAAATCCCAATCACTTCAGATTAAATTACATTATCGAGGATGGGGAAATATCCAACGATGGAACACAGGTTGTGAGAAAGGATCCAAGTATCCTGCAAAGGTATGAAAACATATAGTGCAACTTCGGGTTAGGATTAGGTAGTGGGCAAAAACTGCAGGCCTAAGTCACATGGAAATGAGAAGAGTGGAAAACAGCCCTTGTAAAGGAGTCTTGAGGGAGCCTCTTGCCACGTCCTGCCATGTGATATCACAGCTAAAAGTCACCAACTATGAAGAGCGTACCTTCAACAGACACCAAATCCACCAGTGTCTTTATCTTGGATTTTCCAGGCTCCGGAACTGTAAACAATACATTTTTCAGGTGTTTTGTTAAGGAACCCTAAGAGGACTAGGACACTGATATAAAGTGTGTGATAAAGGACAAACATGAACAGCCAGATGAAAAGAGGTGCAGGGAAAGGTCCAGGCAGGAACATCTGTCCCCGTGCCATCAGGGTGCACCAACCTCCCTGCACATGGATGGACTCACTGACTCAGAAGCTCCCTAAACTACACATTCCAGGGACTTTTCTTGAGACTTAATTATATAAGCATCACCAATTATTTAATCCATCTCCAGCCTCCTTTCCTCCAGAAGATGGAGTATGGGGACAAAAGTGCCAAGCTTCTATTCCTGACTTGGTCTTCTAGAAACCTTCCTCCATTCTGAAGGTTTCCAATAGTTCTTATGAGAATAAAGGCATTCCTATCAGCCAGATGATTCCAGGGGATCTGAGGACTTGTGTAAGGAACCAAGATTGAAGACCAAACACTAGAACAGAAGATGCCCCTAACACCCTATCACTCAAGAAATTATGACAATAATTTCTCAACCAAGACCTACAGGTAAATACCAAATATACTTTTCTTATGGAGTCACAACCTGTAATTTAGAACAGCAATGAATTCATTAAAATGGAACAATAAACTATATAAGTGACAGATGTCAGAGGCCAGGTTTCTCACTGTGAGAAGTTATAGATAAGCAAGAGAAGTCTAAGCAGGGTCATAATAGATCAGAGTCCACTGAATGGAAACAGCAGTATAAGCATAAACACATGTTTAGCGAAATATATATATATATATGTATATGTGTGTGTATATATATATATAAAATTTCCACATAAAATATTTATAACTAGATGTGTATGTACAGGTTAAAATGCACACATAGAGTTCTTTGCAGTGTCAGTTATGAGGGTCGATATAAGATGACCACATTTAGCTGCCCAGTGTTAAGTTTTTAGTACTGTTCTCTAATAAAAAGAACCAAGGCTCTGAAGAAATGGCTGATACTAGAAATGTGACAGTAAATATATGAGCTATAATAATCATGACATATCAGAAAGTAAGGAATTCAGGACAAAACATGAAATCGTATCAAAGGAAACCAGGAATCCGTGGAAAATCTCCCAGTGGAAAGAACTCTCAATGGCTATAGAGGGAAAAAATTGAACATCAAAATAGAAATGGGTAACAAATGAAGGTAAAAGTACAAATCCAAGTGCCCATACTAGTATAAATAAATGATTTAATACACAAATAATGGGATTGAACAGAAATCTTTATGTAGAATAATTTAACTGCTACAGGCACTTTCACGTTAAGAGCTAACTCCTCATTCCTTAAATTAGCACCTTGCACATGCTTTTCCCAAAATAATACATACAGTGTAGACATGGGGAGAAAAGGAACTTCTCAGTGAAAACCTGATAAACATTACCTTGTGCAAGTGATTATAACTAACATTAACATGATAATTCACCTTGAAGGCATGAAGCCACAGAAAGGAACCTCATTTCAGTGATCTGCTCCTGAGGCCTGAAAATCCCAGTCTAAATATGATTTTAAAAAGACAAGTAAATCGCAGCGAGGACAATTTACAAAATACTTGACAGGTCCCCTCTACACTCTCAAGACCATCCGGACAAGTAAAGTAAGAGAAAACATCACCACTTAAGTGGTCCTGGAACAGGACCTGGAATAGGAAATGGTAGAACCAAGGGAATCTAAACCAAACATGGACTTCAGGGAATAACAGCCTATCAGTACTCGTTCATACACATAATGTAAGGTGTTAAGAATGTGTCTGTTGTTGCTCATAGATGTTGGCAGGGCAGGAAACTAGGTTGACGCTACAGGAGAAACCTATGCAGTTACCCCACAATTTATGTGTAAGTATAAAACTATTTTAAAATAAAATTTTATTTGAAGCCATGGCTATATGTTTTCAAACACCTGCTAATTTTATTTTTCGTACTGTTAATAACTAAGAATTGACACACCTAGTTTTCTTTTTAGATAAAGCATTTATGACACAAAATTTAAATAATACAAACTAATATATAATTCAAAGCTAGTGCTTCTTTTATGTTTTCTGTTGAATAAGAACACTAATATGTAAATTTATACTGTTTCTCTTATGTTATGGCTCTGTCTTTGGTGTCCTTTATAGAAAACTGGTCAACTTGTACTACAGGAAAAAAATTCACATTTTTTTAATAGTTTTATTTTATTTCCAAGAACATGTATCGCTACATTGTATACATAGTGATCACATTCATCGTAATTTGTACCTGTACATGATACATCTTGGTTCAAAAAATTCACGTTTGACAGACTCTATCTCAACTCATGGCTGAATGTTTTTCAAAAGAGTCACTTTATCAAACTATGTTCCCTTAGTTGAATGGACTCATGGCAACTGGACTGCCTACTTTGAAGAAACCCCGTCTTTATTTTTTTCTCTGCAGAGCCTTCAGCAGTCACAGGCAGATTAAAATACTTACTATAAAAATATCCAAAACATGAAAACTCTAAACAGAATTTGTGACCACGATGATTGAGCAGGTCAATATTGGTTATAAAACACAAGATGTTAAAATGGTAGTAAAAGTCAAGGCCCATGATGACACTCTGTAGAAAGTGGGTGGAACCAGAAGAACACAAATGGCACCACAGTCTATTCGTGATTTTAGATGTTGCTATGACTCATGGGGAAAGAATATTTAAATTTTAGACATCAAAAAATTATGGTAAAAAAAATTATGGTAAGTAGCAAGTGCAAGGCCCTGAGTTTGATTCCCAGCACCCACCCCCCAAAATTATGGTAAGCCAAAACACTCACCTGTTTCAAAATTGACTCACAGTTCTAAATATTTAATTATCAGTGGGCTTGGTGATGATCTAATACAAACTATAACTACTAACCAAAACCCTTACCCTAAAGCTAATAAATTAAACTTAATACTAGCCCAAGCCCCAATACTAATCATACTATTACGCTTAACCCTGATTCTAACATAAAACTCTAAACCTATCCTTAACCCAGGTTCCAAACCCTAACCCCTAACAGTAACCACTCAACTGTATACCAAATCCCTATCCTTACATTAATCCTAGCAAGAACCATGGCCTTAGACGTAACACTGATCCTAACCTGAACTTTAACACTAACCCTAATTCTACCCCTTAACCCTGGCCCTTAAACCCCAACCTGAAGTAATAGTAGCTGGTTCTTAAGCTAGCTCTGTCTCCTCCCATCCAGGCTTCTGGCTGCACTCAGGCCTACACACAGATGGTTAAGGCAGGGTGTGTTGGTGTGACTGTGTCCAGTTTTTCACACAGGAGGTTGAGGAGCAGCCAGCTCGCTGAGGTGCCTTTGCTGAAGCAGCTCTTGGGGGGGGCCCCCAGGAGATGATTTCATTTCCTTGAGAACCAACCAAACAGAACTTGGAACCCAGTAGCCAGCTGGGTACAGTTCACTTGTCCTGAGATTGAAAACCAAAAAGGGGCCTTGTCCAAATCTGAAGAAGCTGGGTCAGCCATCACCCCCAGCACCTCTGGTGAGTTTCTCAGAGGACCAAAAAGGTGATACAGGCCAGCCCACCACTATGATCACCTTTGGTGGCCTCAGACCCCTCCCTGGGTTGTGTGAGTGTGCTTGTGTGGCTGTGTGTGCATGCATGTGTATAAAAGTCAAGGAGATGTATTTCCATGCTGTTTCCTTTGCTTGGTGAGCATTTTTCAGTTTGGTACTATTTCCATGATTGAACCCTTCCTCCTTGGTCCCAGCCCAGGGTGCAAATGAGTCAGCCCCAAGCCCAGATGAGCTTAGCAGGGTGGGAACCACCAAGGCAGGCATACTGAGGGTTAGGGTTAGGGTTAGCCTTCCCACTAAAGTGGGGACCCCTTCTTCACGCCCACATTCCCGTATATCTACAAGAGGCTTGCCACCACATAGCAGGTGGTGAAACGGCTGTTCTTAAGGTGTGCTTCACATCTAAACCCAGAGGGCTTGCCACCTCCTGGCAGACCCTTGGAATGCTCTGCACCTGTGTCTCAGTTTGCTCTATGGAAGCTGGGGTGATCTGAGGGCCACCTTCAGAGGGTGTTGTTGGGATCACGAGGGCTGAGGCTTGGAAGCACCTGCCAGGCCAGGCTCTGTCTGGGTGAGTGGCCCAGGGATACAGCACTTTCTCTGCCCCATGCTCTCTACCATGTGCCTCACTTGCCTGAGTCCTTGAATAATGCAGTTTCCCCAGTTTTGAATGAGGGTCCAAGTCCCAACTGTGGAGTTTCCTACCTAGACAGTCAGAACAGAGACCTCTTGGGGAAGAATAAGAGGCACCTTGGCCCACTGAGATATCTGGGTAGGAGCTGGCAGGTTTCTTTCATTGAACCCCTGTATATGAAGCACCTATCACGTGTGGGCACATTTCCAGAACTTAGCGTGTAATTCAGGGAGACACACAGACAAACCTCTCAATCCTTCCGATTCCATTCTCACTGGGGAAGGAGACTGTCCCCCTAGACTTTCTGGCAAGTGGTAGATGCTAAAAGGTCACACCATCCTGGCCTCCTCTAGGTATGGATTCTTCCACCCCAAATGTAAGAAAGATGATCAAATCAATGAGTAAGTGTTTTAGGGTCAAGAGATAGGGCTCCTGTCTCCAGAGTGGGGGCATTTGAAGAACTGGATGTGGGGGGGTGGCTGGGAAAACCCCTGGCCACACACTTCTTGTTGATTTCTGCTAGAGAGCTGGGGTTTGAGGCTTCACATGCAGGAGGAGGAAGACAAAGAGCCGTGGCTGGGGTCCTGTACATCTGGGGAGCCCAGCAGCATATGGGCTGGGCGGGCTCTGCCTGGCAGTCCAACTTGAAGGGTCCATGAGAGGTCCAGGGATAGGGAGAGTCCAGGCCTCTGACTCTGCTGTCCACTGGCCCCCAGCACCCTCTGCTCCATCTTGGAGACTTGGTTGGTCAAATGTCCAGATGTTCTCTCATCCCCAGACCTGGCCAGCCTAAACCAGTTCATGTCTTACCTTCTAATTGACATGCCAGGCTCAGACCTCACTCTGCAAGTACACAGACTCCCAACCCAGGTGGAGAACCTGGAGCCCAGTCAGGCTCAGCCTGAGGGTGAGGAGGCTTTAGGTGGATGCCTGCAGGCATGGGAGGAGTGGTCACTAGAAGGAAACTTCAGCCACTGGATTCTTGTCAACTGAGAACAACCTCCTTGCATGGTAGATGTTCTATTCAAGGTGCACCAGCAACACCCTGATTCAGCAGAGGCGGTCAGTCTGACTCCACTCCAAGTTTGGCAATATACCTTCCAGCTGCTGTGGATCTCCTTCCAAGATAGAACCACCTCCCTTTGTGGTAGGAGACCTTCTTCCCAAGGTAGACCGGCAGCCAAATGATACAATAGAGGTTGAGCCTGACTCCAATCCATCTCTGGCGGGACAGCTTATGAAAGCTGTGGATCTCCAGCCACTGGATTCTCACTCAACTGAGAGAGAACCACCTCCTTGCCTGGCAGCATATGCTCCATCCAAGGGGCATCAGGACCCACATGATTTAGCAGATGCAAAGCCTGACCCCATTTCAAATCTGGCAGCACATCTTCTGGCTGCTATGTATCTCTAGCTACCTGATTCTCCTATCAAGATATGACCACCTCCCTGTGTGGTAGCAGACCATTTCCAAAATGCATGAGCCGCCCGACTCAGCAGAGGCAGAGCCTGATGCCATTTCCACCTCTGGCAGCATGACTTCTGGCTGCTATGGATCACCAGCCAGCTAAGTCTCTGTGCGCTGAGATAAATCCACCTCCTGGAGTGGCTGCACACACTCCATCCAAGGTGGAACAGGAGCCAGCCGATAAGACAGAAGTTGAGGCTGACCTCATTCCACCTTTGGAAGCACATCTTGCAGCTCAAGTTGCTCTCCAGATTCTCTGTCAACTGCGATAGATCTACCTCACTCTCTTGTAGCAGACTCTCTTTGCAAGGAAGAGGAGCCAAATGATAAAACAAGTGTCAAGCCACACCCCATTTCACCTCTGGCAGTACCTGATTCTCTTTCCACCAAGCTAAAATCACCTTCCTGCATGGCAGCAGACTTTCTTTACAAGGTAGAAGAAGAGCCATCGGCGCAAGTCTAGCCACACCCCATTTCACCTCTGGCAGCACATCTTCTGGCTGCAGTAGATCTCCTGCCAGTTCAGAAGACCCCCTCACATGCAGCTCCAGCAGCAGTGTCCTTCCTCTCACATGTGAGTCACCTTTTCATTTTTTCTAGTCATACTTTCAACGTTTGGCATGTCTTTGTGTTTGTTTCTGTAAGACTTGTCTTGGTTTGCTCCATTGCCATAACCAAATACAACAGACATGGTCCCTTATACGATAGCCTTTTATTTCTCACAGTTCTGGGGGCTAGGAAGTACACGATCAAAGTGCTAGAATAATCTGGATTTGGTGCCTGTGACTGGATGATGGGGAAAAGAGAGAGACAGAAAGACAGAGATATATTCCTGTATAAAGTTACCAATTTTTTGAACTAATTAACTTTTCCCATAACAGCCTTATCTGTAAATATAGTCACATTAGGGGCTAGAACTTCAACATATATATCATATATATGGTGGGGGTGTCACTTGTGGAACAGAAAGGGCCCATGGAAAAGTCCTGAGACCCGATGCCAGCTTTGAGGAACAGAGGAGAGCATGAGGGAGAGTGGGACTGGGGGAGCTGCCCAGCACCTGGACTTTGTCCTTTAGGCTTGGTGTAGGGGTGAGGTGCTTCTGTTGGCTTTGCTCTGATATTCACCTCTGCGGGGTGGCTAGGAGCATTTGCTCTGCCCTGGAGGGTCTGAGGACTCAGTGCTATGTGCCTTCTATGGGACCCTTCCTCCTTCTGGTAGACACTTGATACCTCGGACACCTGGAAGCCAGTTGGAGAGAAACCCTGCTGCCTGTCTGCTCCACATCCTATTTATTCTTGCCAAGACCACTCAGGCTAGGAAGGCCCCAACCTGAAGAAAGTTAGGCACAGGTGTGTTCAAGGTGGGACATGTGTGAGGCAGCTTCTCAAAACACAGAGTAGAAGATTACAGACCTATGGAGCAGAGGGCAGTGCCCCTCATGGAATGGGTGTGGTGGGAGGGGATCCATTGCTTTAACCCTAACCCAAGGGGGAGCCATGGCTCCAACCATGAGTCTAACCGAAGGGAGAGCCATCTCTCTAATCCTAACCCTAATCCTGACCCTAACCCAAAGGGTTAACCATTGCTCTAATCCTAACCTTAAACCCAAACCCTTACCCAAACCCCACCATTTCCACCTTATTATTCTTAAGATGGAGCTATGCAAAACAAACCTGCTTCTAATGTAGAACCCTGTAGTAGGATGTAGGGATCCTACTATATTCACTTTCCAAAAAGATACCCTGGTAAGCAACACGATTTGTTTGTCTTGAGGCCAGGAAATACAGGCACCAGCATAGTTAGGCAAGGAGGAACTACCTAATATAAGCCATATCCATTCATTCTTAATGAAACTTCTGGATTGTGATACTTTTTGACCTTGGGGCCAATTGTTTGGTATCACTTCTTTCTTTGCTAATAACAACCAAATGAATAGCATTCAGTTTTCCACTCTATCCAGTTAAGGAGTCCACGCTTCAGTTGAAATCTGGATGAGGCTTAGAAAGTACTTAAATGGGCTGCTTTTAAGTTACCGCAAACTACACAAAAACATTCTATAATACCTGACTTCAGCCACCTAGGTTCAGATGCTCCAAGGAACTGAGGTTTTGTTGTAGCCTGGCTTTTTATTTTATATGTGCCTTCTTTTTTCTATTTAGCTAACTCTATTTGCTATAATGAATTATTCTTTTGTCTTCCTTTGAGCCTCTCTTTCAGAACCAGTCATTCAATTTTATTATTTATTATTTTTTCCAAGGCTGGGATCGAACACACAACCTCCCACATGCCATGCAAGTGCCCTACCACTCAGCTAAGCTTCTAGGGTCCAAAGTCATTCCATCTTAGATAGGAAGTTTTTGTTTTGTTTTGTTTTGTTTTGTTTTGATTTCCCCCTAAAGTGTGTTAATCTGAATGTCAGTCTCTGAGTTTCTTTTTCTGTTTTGTCTATACTCTAAATCATGGACTAAGGATGATAGTTGTGGAGGCTGTGGGGACATTTCGGGATCTTTTGCTATTTTCAGCATGATCTATATTTTCTTAGTAATTCTGTGTGTTTTAAAGAATGCTACAGATCTTTACAGAAAGGATTCAAGCAATACTTCTTAATATGTTTTCAGCATAAATAAAATTTTCTGTGTAAATAAAATTGTTGTATACACTATGGTTAAATGTCATCAAGAGAAAGTAGACTCCAGGAAGAAGTTCTAAAACAAGGAACTTACTCTATTACTCTTAAATTTTATTGTCTTAAGGTTTGTATATCATTTACAATGAGACATGTGTTTTAAAAGCATTCTTATACATAAATAGGCCAAGGAACAGTAATTCATCCCTAAAACATGCATGTCAGTATTATTCAAGTGTGTATAAGAAAGGGAAATAAACTTTAAGCCTTTTTCTTTGGAATAAAAATATTTGGAAAATATTATTTAGGATGGCAAATACTTTTCTAGAACAAATGTATTTTTCAATAGGAAATGCTGATGTAATTAAAAGGCATTAGCATTGATAAAGACAACTGGTAAAACATTTGTGCTATGCATGATAAGCAAGGAAAATTCCAGTGGGCCTAAGGTACATGTCAAACGTGAATCAAGTAGTATCGATTAAATGGTTTAGTAGGAAGAACAGGTACCAAAAGCCAGATTATGGGTCACATAAGTATTAAAGGCACATGATGAAACTAAACAGGTGGCTAGGTTCTGTGGACTAATTTGTTCTTTCATTGGGAAAAGAGGAAAATGTCCATTTAATTGCACTTATTGATAAATAAATGCAATTATTCTAGGGCAGCAAATGTTTTTCAGATACACAACTACTAGATAAATGCTGGAGTAGCTGAAGCAGTATGATTACAGTCCAATTTTCTTAAACTGCAGTAAAATTGATGTTAAACTCTTTTATACTGTTTCTACACATTCTCTCAGATTTCAGGAAAACTTCGCAATTAGGTAAAGAATTTATTAAACAAGAAAGGATGCTCAAACTATTACTCAACAGGAGTCAAAATCCAAATTCTGGAGTTGACTGCTGACTATATTCAGTTTGGGTTTTTCCCAGAATGGAAAAAAAATTCCCACACAATCTCCCTTTGTACAGCTAAAATGTTAGCACATCCACTGTGCTTCTCTCTTTCTTCTTTGGTGATTCAGAGGTGTTTGCCTCCCAACCCCTCCATTACACATTCTTTAACAATACAATTGCCCTAAACATCCACAAAACAAAAAGGAATATATTAAAAACCACAATCCTCAACAATAAACCACCATCTTCTCAAACCATTTGATGAAACAAATATCACGCATCCAAACTGTCAATGATTAGCGCGCTAAGTTTATTCCCAAAAGTGAATACTAGTAGGCAAAGCTGTGTGCTTCTAATAGGCTAGCAAAAATGTTCGCCATCAGATTGAAATAAAAACTTTTAGTACTTTACCTGTTTGGGCTCCTGGAAATAAGCAGCACCAACAATTTAATTACAATTCCCCAAATAATAACTATTTTCCATTTAAACTGTTTTGAAGCACCTAAACTTCAATAACGAAAGACATTAAGATGAGATGTTAGCAATTCTATCTGTCCCTTGAATACTTTTTGGTGCATATACAAAGATTCTATATAGTTTTAGTAGACAGCTTGTAAGACTGGTGGTTTTGAACTTGGCAACAGCTTTGTACAATTGAAACCAAAAATGTTTCTCAAAGTCCATGACACTAGTTAACAAACTAACCAAACAAACAAAAGCTCTTTTAAGGCTACTGCTATAATAATGAATGGTTCAATCTGAAGTTAAGTGGAATAAACTGGCTGATAGGAACAAAGAGAAATTTTAAAGGCATAGAACAAGATTGAAATAAAAGAAAGTGAAAAGAGGGTTGAAGAGACTGGCAGACAATTTTCTGAGTAGTGAAAGGCTTGAGTCACATGGATTGTTTTTAATTCCTTTATCTTTCACATCCTTGGGTAATGGTAACTTTTTATTTCTTATTTCTTTACACAGCTTGGCCATGTAAATCCACCACAGAGAGATGATACAATGATATAGATGAACACCTGTAAGGAGAAAGAAGGCAATTTTATTTTCTTGAATTTATCATATGCTCCTAAATAATATATTTATAGGAAAGTAAAGCCCTATTAAAGAAACATCTCTGGTTCCATTAGAGTAGCAGTCAGTACTAATGTAACGAATTAATCAAGTATTTTCAAAGACAAGTAGAATTAAAATTATCTTGTCTGATATAATTCTCACCTATTTGAATTCCACTTTGATTTCTTGTGTTGGGGAGAAAGCAACAGGGTTGTTGATTTTCACTGATAACTAGGTACAATCAAGGCTACATGAGCAACTCTTACTAATGCATCATTAACATGTCATAAAAACACAAATAACCACAATTTCCTTGAAGTGTGATTTTACTATTAACTATATGTTTAATTTTTACATATACATTCGATTTTTCATTATTAGGATAAGAATATATGAAGAGACTCTACACCTATATAAACCAGGAGCAGGAATGTTGCTGTGCACTGCTCAGTGGAAAAACCACATAATAATTATGATTACCAAACCAAAGAAAAGCTGGCGATGGGATAGTGCAAAAATGCTACTTTTACTATAGGTTTATTAGCTTTTAAATTCTAGCATTGTGATTTTAAATTACAATAATTTAAAAATAACGTCTACTTTATTACATTCCAAAATGTAATTTATTTTATTCATTAGGTTCGCTAGATTAAGTTGGCCATCTTGTTTTACAACTGTTTGAGATCTTTAAGTGACTGATTTCATTATGCAAAAGCTAGGGGGAAAACACATCCAGGAATTACATGCCTCATGCCCCAAAAGTGAGCAGGGAATTCTGTTTTCCTATAAATGTTGCTGTGGAGCAGGTGGTTATTAATGAATTGTTTGAACTACCCACATCACATTCACACAAACCCATATACACATTCCACAACTGTACAGTTTATTAACTTTATATAAAGTAGAATATTTGCCACAGCTATAAGGATTTGTAAAGATGAGGTGCCAACACTTTTTAGCAAAGATTAATACTACATTTAGGGCAGTGTTTTGCAAATAATAAATATAATCTGAATTTAACAATTCAGCTGCATAAATCAATCTGAAATCACAGACCAAAGATTAAGGTTAGGAGCTTAGAATGTGCCACCTGAGAATCCTGAGCTAGGAAAGAGAGATCACTACAGTCACCTCTTTTCTTTTAGGTAGGTCCAACTATCTAAGGTACAGAGCCCTCAAGTAGAGGTTAAGAAGTGAAAGTATTGCTTAGAGATAACTCTGGGCTTCTGCAAATGACTGAAGGATAGGGGAAGAAAGGCAGTTTTTCCCAGACATGAAATAACCCAGGTCAAACCCCTACACTTTTAGCAGTGGCTCTCATATTTTTTTTTAAGAATTTAATTTTTTAAATTTTTTACCAAGAACATGTATTGGTACATTGTATACATAATGATCACATTTATCATGGTAATTTTGTACCTGTACATCCTGTACATGATGTATCTTGGTCTCCCACCCCTTCCCTATCCCTCCCTTCCATTCCCCCCTTTCCTTATTTATAGGTTTATTTACATTTTTCCACTTTTTCCCTTTCTTTCCCTTTTCCCTTCCTGCTTTTCCCCCTCTAGTTCTCCTCTCTTTTGAATATTATCTTCTTTTACCTAATATCTATTATGCCTCTTTGTCTTTATGTACACTTATGGTTTCTCATATCAGAGAAACAATTTGGTGTGTACTCTGGCATGACTGATTTATTTCACTTAAGAGTATGTTCTCAAGGTGCATCCATTTACCTACAAATAATTCTAGTTTATCCTTTTTTATGGCAGAATAGTACTCCATTGTGTAGAAAAACCACATCTTCTCTAGCCATTCCTTAGTTGTTGGGCATCTGGGTTGTTTCCAAGACTTAGCTATTATAAACTGTGTTGCTATGAACATGGTTGTGCATATATCTCTATGGTATGAGGTTTTCAATTCTTCTGGGAAGATACCAAGCAAGGGAATAGCTGGATCAAATGGAACCTCTAGATGTAGTTTTTCGAGGAGTCTCCATAATGATTTCCATAGGGGTTACACTAATCTACATTCCCAACAATGGTGGAGGAGGGTACCTTTTGCCCCGCAGCCCCACCAGCACTTGTTGTTGGTTGATTTCTTGATAATCGCTATTCTTTCTGGGGTGAGATGGAATCTTAGGGTTGTTTTGATTTGCATCTCTCAAATGACTAGTGATGTTGAACATTTCTTCATATGTTTATTTGCCATTTTTATTTTTTCATCTGAGAAGTGTTCATTCATTTCAGATGGCCATTTTTGGATTGGGTCTTTATTTTTGATTCAGGATCTTTTTATTTATTTTTCTGGTCTTCTTGTGCTGAGGATCAAACCCAGGGCTTCACCACACACACTAGGCAAGTGTTCTGTCACTGAGTCAAATGCCCCAGCTCCTCTCTACATAAAAATTACTGAAGACTCCATTTATCATACTAGACATTAATATTTAATAATACAAAATTTTAACATAATGACAATAACCTCCTTACATATAAACAGAATTAGTGTTTATCTTTATAAATAACTATATTAGCCAGGCATGGTGGTATGTGCCTGTGGTACCAGCACTGGAGGCTAAAGCAGGAGGATCACTTGAGCCCAGGAATTTGAGATAACCCTGAGCAACACAACAAGAACTCAACTCAAAGAAATACAATAACTAAGTATAATGATATTTCTGTGAGGTTAAAATACACACACACACACACACACACACACACACACACACACACACGAATTCTCAACCAGGAAGAAAGGTTTTAAGTGGTGATCATACTTCATAACTTCAACATGGAATAGGAAAGCCACTTTCTGGTCTTGAGTTTCATCACTAAAAGATGTATGTAGCTCATTTCAGAGTGCTAATCACTGAGAATGAATCCCAGTACCTAATTTCTTAAGACACTGAAAAATAAAACCAAAGACTAAAAGGACAAAAACTAAACTTACAATTGATACGATGATGACGATGATGGTGAGCTTGATGTTCTTCATACACATGGCTCGGGCAAGATTTCTGCTGGTTGTTTTGAATGTGACAGACTAGAAAAGAGCATAATTGTTTAATCATTGCTATTGAAGGGATGGATGATTTGCAGTAACATTCCAAAGAACATTTACTTTCATTAATTCTCTTATGTCCCAATGTCCCTTACACCTCCCTTCTCTTTATAAATTGAGACTGACCATTCATAATACTAGTTCCCTAGAACAGGATTCTCCCAAGTCTATCATAAGAAGTATGAGCCCATTTCTTCACGACTGCAGAAATGTACATGGTATTATGCACCAGAAGTGGCTCTTTCCATTAGTGGAAGAGCATTTTCCTCTTTATGTTTCGAGTAAGAAAGGTTCCTTGTAAAACCAGTCGAATGCAAGTGTATTACCCAATTCTGTCCAGTATAATCTTGGGACCTGAAGCCATAAAATGTTTGATTTGCACAGGAAGATATGCATTTACTTGTGTAAGGGCCCAAACCCATCTCACCATTACATAAGCAGTTTAAAATAGACAGGCAAATAAATAATACAACTCTTCAATTACCCCTGCAATTCAGTTCCTAGGTATAGACCCAACAGGGATGTATGTACAACTTCACCAAGAGCCACATACAGAAATATTTCTAATAGCATTATTTTTCATACCTCAAACTAGAAACTACTCAAATGCCCATCAACCATAAAGTACAAAAATACAGTTGTCACATAATGGAATACTACACAATAAAAATTAATAATCTACAACTATATTTCTGCAATTAACAATCTACACGTCATTAATGAATCTCACAAACCAATTTTGAGATTAAAAAATGATATAAATACCATTCCTAATTCTTCCTGATAGAAACAATTGTTGACCATGTTAATAATAGTTTTGCTGGTCTTACTGTTTGGCCTATACGTGCTTAACTGGCTCTTTACTGTTGTCTTATCCAGATTTAAAGCTATATGATAGACTAGATATCTGAGCAAAGTTATGAAATTAACTGCTCCCACTATACCGTCAAATGTAACTTATCTTCTCTTGCTGGGTGTTCAACAACTAAGGTTTGGGGGACCAAAACTAAAAGGTAACTGGGCTAAGAGGACAGCCAATATTTTGGCCCTGGCCCTCCAAGGTCAATAAGAACGCAGGACATAAGGGGGCCTTCCTACAAGACAATCTCGGTGAGTCACACAACCTCCCGAGGAAGGAGATTGTTAGGCCCCTGAGATCAAACAGAGTCAGCCAGTGTGCATCCTGCAGAAGGAGGGCCACTGAAGGGAAAACTGTTCCCATGTCTCCAAGGAGCACCGTGTGGTCTAGCAAGAGACCGTGACCCATCCTGACAGATGACACATTTGACAGAGGATGAATTAAGAGCTAAGAGGCTCTGATCATAGCCCCAAAAAAAGAATGCCTGAGGAGACTTGACTGACTTAGACATATAGGGAAAATAAATCTTGATTGACAAGGGTCTCAACTTAACTTGGTCTTGAACATTCAACAATAAGAGGACATAGCTAGAGATATAAATAATGTAAGCCAGACATACAGGAAAATCTCCAATCACTGACCCCTGCTAAAAATCCTAAAGGCCACCTAGTTACAACTGTTATTAGACCATATCTAACATGGGTCCTTACCCAGGCTACCTTTCCATCCTGTTGCTAAGGCTTTAGTCATACATGTCTTTAATCTTTTGGTAAAGCTTTCTGTTTTCTTTGCCTAGAGGCTGCCAAACCCCAAGTGGTCATACAGATGAAACCTGCCATAAAGCTGCCAGACATCTTCTGCCAAGGCCCACTAGAAAAAAAAACCTCCCTGCTAAAGATTCCTATCCGCTGGGCCCCAACTACAACCCCATTCAGCTCCAAGAAGCCAGATCGGTCTTCGCCCAGTTCCCCAACAGAAGTTGGATGTTTTTCTCAGAGGGGGAAATGCAGGGACAGGGGTCCCCGTAGGTAGGGAAAAGATAGGTTAAAGGCCTCCTCAGACTTTAAACATAAAAGCAGCTACATTCCAACAGTTAAGGAGATAAGGGCAAAGAGACTAATTCCGGAAGGCCCCAGGTAATCTGATTAACATACAGAAAGCAAACTCTCCCTTTTGACTCTTTAACTAGCCCTAAGGGGCCCGCCCATGGGTTTGCCCTCTGCCAAAAGACAAAGGTCACAGAGCTGGGGGAAATCAAGGCAGAGGTGACAGACAAGCCCAAGAGCCAATCAGATTCCCAGGGCTGACCCAAGGGAAAAACCTCAATAAAAAGGGGCTACAACGGGGGATTTAGCTCAGTGGTTCAAGTGCTTGCCTACCAAGCACAAGGCCCTGAGTTCGATCCCCAGTACCAAAAAAAAAAAAA
>PVJO010022114.1:0-28686 GCA_004026905.1 Hystrix cristata | reverse complement strand
AAATGGCAAATAAATATATGAAAAAATGTTCAACATCATTGGTCATTCGAGAGATGCAGATCAAAACAACACTAAGATACCATCTCACTCCAGAAAGAATAGCTATTATCAAGAAATCAACCAATAACAAGTGCTGGCGGGGCTGCGGGGAAAAAGGAACCCTCCTCTACTGTTGGTGGGAATGTAGACTGGTCCAACCACTGTGGAAATCAGTGTGGAGATTCCTCAGAAAACTACAACTAGAGGTTCCATTTGACCCGGCTATTCCTCTGCTTGATATCTTCCCAGAAGAATTAAAATCATCATATCATAGTGATATATGCACAACCATGTTCATAGCAGCACAATTTGTAATAGCTAAGTCTTGGAAACAACCTAAATGCCCAACAACTGATGAATGGCTAAAAAAGATGTGGTTTTTCTACACAATGGAATACTACACCGCCATTAAAAAGGATAAACTAGAGTCATTTGTATGTAAATGGATGTTCCTTGAGAACATACTATTAAGTGAAATAAGTCAGACACTTATTAGTACACATCGAATTGTTTCTCTGATATGAGAAACCATAAGTGTAAATAAGGACAAAGGGGTAGAATAGATATTTTGTTTAAAAAAAAAGAGAGAGATAGTATTCAAAAGAGAGGAGAACTAGATAGGGAAAAGGGGGATAAAGAAGAAGGTTTAAAGAAAAGTAAGATGAAAGGGGAAAAAATGGTAAAGTGTAGCTACACTTGTTGCAAATAGGGAGAGGTGGATGAATGGAAGGGAGGGGAGAGGAAGAGGGGGGAAACCAAGATGTATCATGTACAGGTACAAAATAACCATGTTGATTATGATCATTATGTATACAATGTACCAATGCATGTTCTTGGTAAAAATAAAAAAAAATCCAATTGAATTAAATGCATTTAAACCTGTAAATATGAATCTACTGTTAAATATTAAGGTGTAAGTGAGCAGATCTACCAGGTATTCTTGCAAAATGAAGCAACAATCTCCCTCAGAAGAGGATGGAGTGGGTGAAGGGTTAATAAACTTTTGAATCCAACAAACATCATTTGGATTTTTAAAAATTAAAGTCGATAGAATCAATTTGAAAGGTGAAATTCACAAAAGCCCTTTTGGGAAAAAGAGCCAGGACCAGATCTGTATTTTCACAATACTAATGGGGAAATGAAGTATAAAACAGCATGAAAGAAAGAGAAATGTGGGACCAGAGTGGCTGTGAGAGCCCTAGTAACAGGCAAAAAGGCCTGGCACTGGCCAGGGAGCACACAGTGAGGTGCAAGAGGACTGTGAGACTCATATGATCTGCCAAGACTTGTGGCTGAGGGAACAGTCTATGACAGCTGAGGCTGAACCTTCCCTGGGAATATGGGAGCCCCATTCCCAGAAAACAGGTCCAATGTGACAGCCAAGGAGGCCCTGGTAGACAAGCTGATCTCAGGGCACAGGATGCAGCTGATGTGCAGGTACTCAACAGGCACTATGAAACATGGGGCAGGGGAAAGACTTCATGGCAGGACACAGAGATGTGTGGCCAGCGATGACAGGTAGCCTTCAAAACTGTGGCAAGGGTTAGATATAGTCAGTGGGTACAGAAAAGTAGGGCAGAAGCTGAGCAGCTCCATCATACATGTCATTGCGAGGAGACTCTATCCTGCCCAGTGTTTACTCATTTATGGACTTTTCGCAAACTTTTTCAATAGAGTGGTTTAAAACTAAAACTTGTTGGCTAACTATAGATAGTGCTTTGTCTGCCACCTATTTTTATAAATAAAGTTTTATTTGCATCCCCACTGTTTGCCTATTGTCTGTAGGCTGCTTTTGTGAGACGACAACAGAGCTGAAGAGCTCCAACAGGGTCCATATGGACCACACATGGAGCCTGAAATATCTTCTCTTCAGACCTTTATAAGAAAAGCTTGCTGAGCTGCTCTGAAATTATAAACCTCTAGCTGCAAGAATCCCCCAGCTGAGAGGCGGGCCTTAGCAGGAAGATCCCAGCCCTAAGTAGCCAGGTTTTGCCAACATCACCAACTTCAATCTGTACAAAATATTTTAAGACTGCCTGTAAATGTTTTAAAATTATTGATAATATGTTGGGTAATTACACATAAATAAATGAGGATAATTTATCACAATGGTAGGTATTCAAACCCTCTGCATAAAAGCACTAGTAAAGTAGAATCTAGAATCCAAGTGTGCAACTGCCAGGCTCCTCCTAATTATGGAACAAGTATGTAGCAGGAACAGATCTAAGGAATCAGATGAGAATTTGGCGGCTAATATAAATAGCATACATTGAAAATAACATTAATGTCAACCAAATTCTGAAACACTCTGGAAATGGCAATTGTTGCTATGACTATCTGGCTAATGAAAATATGTCCCCCAACACACACAGTGTGACAATGTCACCAGCTGAGTACATGAACAAAAGATTATGGAGACTTTAACAATGTATTTGGAGTTTTAAAAGGTAAAAGTGTATATAAAAATCTAATTTCCTTAATATACAAAGTTTAATAATGTTATCTATTCTGCTTTGTCTTATTTCTTAATTTAAAAATGTGGTACTAAATATTATCTCAATTCCTCCATTTCCTTTTTGCTAAATAATTTCTGTAATATTTCACTCTGAACACTTTTTAGAAACATACCTCTTAAAGTTTAAGAGCACTCCATTAAATCTACTGGTTATGTGCCTCAACTTTTGATACTGCTAAAATATTTTGGAATAGGAACCCCTGTATTTCTAACTGGTTTAAGGGTCTTCATAAGTAGGTTCCAATCATAATCAAGAGTCTTTCTGCTTCTCACCCAAGGGGGTGAGCCTGCGATGTAGCCCCCGCCACATTGTGACATGAGGAGTTAGCAGAATGACAGAGCTGACTTTCTCAAATTACCAGTTTACACATTCTCAGACCTCAGCATCCCAGAATGCAGCCTTCCCAACACTGCTCTCAAGTACATCAGTTGCATGCAGACCTGGTCAGAGGCATGGCAAGTCAAGGTTGAGAAAAAGAAAAGCACAACCCAGAATGGGATTTTACATCCTTGGCTAAACCAGCTTGTCTACTAAGATACATAGCTGCTATCTTCACTTAACTGCTGGCATAATGAAATTTGTGGAAAAATCTACAAAGGACTTGAGAAGTAGAATATCCAGATTGAAAGGAGATGCTGCACGATCTTCAACTCCTTAGCTTCTCCCCCCTGTAGGCCAAAGAAGTCTCTATAGTCTCCAGGCAAGTATCTTACCTAGAGGAGTCAGCAAATGCAACTGGGGTGTTTATTTTGTCCTGAGCTCTTTCAAAAACCCAGGCACCTGCACACCCACGCTATTTTCTTGTTCCTAGGCATTTGATAATCTCAACAAAAGGTCAAATGCTTTCACAGCTCTGATATTTTACTTCTCTGATTTTGCTACAAGAATAAAGTATTCTAATTTTCCACTTCTCATCAGGTTTCATTATTCTGTCACTACTTTCTTTCCCCCCAATTTTTTTCATACTTATAAAAAACTCCCAGATATTCTAGGAACTTATCTTTGTGCCAAATGAGAAATGTCACACATTGAAGGATTATATTTAGGTTGCACTGAGCTTTGATGTACTTGAGTAATGCAACCTTTTATAGTTGGGATAAATTTAATTCCCCAGGCTGTAATTTCCTCTAGAATACCAAGTGTAAATGCACAAAGGGAACACCAAAAGCAGCAATTGATGCGTTCCAAACCATGTGCTCCTCTTGGTAAGATTCTGAGAAGCTCCTTAAAAGTGAACGAAATCAGAGACCATGAATACTTGAAAGTGGCAGAGGTGGGTGAACTCCCTGCACCAGTAGCAGGTAGAACTCCCAGAGCCTCGGCTACCATCCCGGGTTCTGACACACGAGAAATTTTACAGCCTAAAAATATTTAATGGTGATACATTTCTGCTCAGTATTTAACTTGCTGTGATTTCCAATAGAGGTTATCAGCCCACAGTAACCAGCACCAATGCCCCTGAAAATATGTTCACCTGAAATTTAACAATACCAGTTTGCATTTGATTATTACTTTGAAACTTATGAAGAATATTCCTCACAACCATTTTGAGAGGTACAAAGATAAGAAATTATTTTTCTCATTATTTCCCACTACAAAACAAAAGCAAGAAGTGACTTAGAGTTCTAAGTACTTGTTAATGGAAGAAGTGAGTGCTGGTCCTGCTCTCCCAGCAACAGACAAATCATTTCATTCTGGATACAAGAAAGACTGATCCTTTTAACTTTAGCTTCATTCAGTGTGAATGAGGCTAAGATTTCAAATGTCAGTTTGAAACTATTTGCCTGTCCATCAGGTACTTAAGGATCTAGAAATAAACACTGAGCATCTGAAATGACTTTGGAGTATTTAACTCACTAACTGCATTTACTGTTTGCTAATATGGAGCGCTGCAGACAAGTGGTTTTCCTACAGCAGTGCCGGTATGGCTGGAAGGTCTCCACCTGTGTCTCACATTCCCTTATTGATGACAACACAGTCTGCAGCAGCCTTCCTAAGCTTGATCCTTCCTCCACATTAAAACAGACCACAGTGAACCACAATCAGTGAAAGTTAGTTTACCTTATGAAAAGCTTTCATTACTTAAGTATTTAAACATCTTAATCCACAATTGAAAATAGCTAAGAACAGACAAATGTTCTTCTTCTCCCTGCATGTAAGGACTTGCCTGTGCATAATAAGTGAAAGGCACATGGGCCCAAGTGGAGGTGAACAATGTACAATGTGTAACAGGACCCATACTTCATACAGTCACTTGCTCACCCAACACACTCTGACTCTTTCCTTCTAACAACTCTTATTATATATCTCCTTCTCTGCATTTCTAGCATACATCTCAAGCCAACACTTCCTAACTTTGTGCTTTTTCTAACCCAGGAGCTTCCCCTTATTATAAAAACTATACACCGAGAAGCATGAAGCACCTAAGATATCTAAATACCTGTAACTGAAAACAGTATTGAGGTTCCCAACTTCTGCAAATAAGTCCCAAAGTAACACAACTCTACTTTAGAATTGGCTATCTCGCATATCAGCACAATTAAAATGTTATTTAGAACACAGTTTTGCATAAGTGAGACAAACACATAAGCAGATACGGCTGCATGCTTCCCTCATGAACAAAAATACAACCTTTTATGAACAGAAAGCATGTGAAATTCCAGTTGTGGTAGAGACTGGGATAGTAAAAGGCAATAAAGCAAGAGCTTCAGAAAACAGCAAAGCCCAATCACTTCAGGAGTCAGAGGGGGTAGGGGCTGCATCCATCAGGCAGGTCCTATCACCAGGATAGAAACAGAACAAATACACACTCAGTGCTTGCTTCGGAATAGCAAGAGCAGATATGGGGAAAGGCGCAGGCACCAGCTGGCTATGGACACTCACCTATGTGTGTCTGGGCCATGACATCGGCCAGCCTGTGGGCGGCCCCACTGCCTCCACTCTGTGTGGACGAGGAGGAGGTGGTGGACGTGGTAGAGCCATGAATGGCCTGGCTGATCCAGTGCTCCATGTTGATGCTGCCTTGGCTGGAGGTGGGGGTTCCCTGTGAATCACCCTGCACTGATCCTTCGTCTTCTGAGCCAGAAGAGGTATCTACATGGAAAAAGAGATGAGATTTGCTATCTACTGCAGTGAAGAAACACCCCAAGCTAACTCCTGTCCACACACTGCTAAGTCTTCAATGACATTTTATTTTAAACACTCAGGAACGGTTTTGTCACCTTTCAGGTAGTGCACTCCCTCCTTTTTAAGTATGATGAATTTTACAGCCAAAATATCCTGAATATGTTATAAGCCACTTATTTTAACATTGTAACAATGTACTGAGATACAACAGTTTCTTCCACAGACAGTTTAGGAAGAAACCAGTTTATGTTTTTCAGTGTATGTGTGTGATAACAGAAGTGAGACCCACTGCCTCTACACTGAGCTACAGTCTCAACCCTTTATATTTTTTATTTTGAGAAAGGGTAAGGGTCTTTCAAAGTCATTAAGTTCCCCAGACTGGGCTTGAACTTATGATCCACTTGAGAACTGGGATAAGAAACCTTTTTTTTTTTTTTTTTTTTTTTTTTTTTTTTTTTTTTTGCATACATCCAGCAAGGAAACAGACTGGACAGCACTTCAAAAAGATGTGATATGCATGTTACTTTCACATATTTCATAATGTGATTGTTTTTAGCTCCAAGCAGTCCTGAAATGCTTTCCTGAACTATATTTTTAGGCTCAGGGAGAATATGATATACCATGTACCTAAAGATTGAGCTGTTGACGAAGAAAGAGTATACAAAGAAGCATACATTTTACAAAGAATGGTCCCCATCTCCTGTCCAGCTACCTGCACCCTCTATCAGTCTCCACCTCTGCTTTTGATGCAACCATATGCTTTCATCATATTACATTTTACTGTCAAGCTACATCTACAATACTCATTTCTTATAAATTTTTCTTATTATTTAGCTGACTTATTTCTCTCTGTGAAAACTAGATAACATAGGTTGAGATAAAGCACATTAATTTTTCCACTGAAACAGAAATATTTTACATTAAATAACTTTAGTCTGCAGCAAGGGTTTTAAATTAAGAATGAATTATTGAAACATTTACTACTTAAACTGTGAAGTAAGAATGACCCTTAGGAGTCCACCTACAGGTATGTTATGAGAGATGCCAGGAAGCCAGAAGGCACACGAGCAGCTTTAGAGCATTTAACAGGAGTAAGTAATGATGGCTACAGTTAAGAAATAGGAATTGTAAAAACAACAATAATTATAAAAATCTACACCATTATTTGTCACCACTGTCACATAACCCGTACTGTATAGAGTATTTTGAAGTTTATTTGTTAAAAATTCATTAGAAAAGTGACAACAATATTAGGAAAATTCTCCAAGTCTGCCTTTTGATATAACATAATTTCTATGAAAATACAACCTATATAAATGTATACATTTTGTATATTCAGGCTTAAGACTTTTGAGAAATGCATATACCCATATATTCATACCTAACATAAACATGTCCCCAGGGAGTCTCCTCATATCTCTTTCCAAACAATCTTTCATTCCTCACTTCCACCCACCTTTTCACAAGAAAACATCAGAGCAATATCCCTCATGATATCCACACAAAAATCCATCATAAGATATCAGCAAACAAGCAACATATAAAATGCATAATACACCATGACCAAGTGGTGACTAGAATTATATATACATTCTGAAGAGGAATTAAGGTTGACTTATTAAAGAGCAAATTAACATTACACAGCCTTCTGGTGGAATAAAAGGAGTAAAATCTCATCTTAAAAGACATAGGAAAAATAATTGATAAAACCTAACACCAGTTCAATATTAAAATTATCAACAAAGCAGGAATTGAAGGAGATCTCTTCAACCTGTTAAATGACATTCAAGAAAAACCCACAGCTAATACTCTATTTAATAGTAAAAAGTTAAACACATTTCCTCTAAGATTGAGAACAAGGCATAGGTGTCCTCTCTTACACGTCTAGTCAATATTATCTGGGAAGTTCTATATACAAGATAAATACTAGCAGTGAATAATCCTAAAATTAAGAAAATTTTCTGCACAACAGCATCAAAAAACCAAAGTGATAAGAAAGTGACTAAGACATACTATTCATATTCACTAGAATGACTATTACAGAAATAGACAAAAGAGAGGCTGGTGATGGTGTGGAGAAACTGGAATGCTCACAGAGGGCTGACGGGAGTGTGAAATGGTGCAGCCACTCTGGAAAAAACATGGCTAGTACTGTCTTAGTCACTTTCCTGTCACTTACCCAGGATACAATACCCAAGGAGGAGGAGAGGTTTATTTTGCCTCACATTTTAGAAGATTCAGTCCTTGCACAGTCGGTGGCATGGTAGAAGGGCCTGGGCTGAGGAAAGCTTCTCCCTTCATTTCAGGCAGGAAGTGGAAGGACGAATTAGGGAGGGAGTTATACCCTACCAGACCACACCCCCAGTGACCCACCTCTTGGGACCAGATCCAGCCTCCTAACATCACATTTAGCTATAGTACCCCCACAATCCAATTACCTTTCAAAAGCTCCACCTATGAGCACGTGAGGCTTTGGGGGGACATCTAGATAAACCACAAAAAGCATTTAAAAGCCAAACAAAAACTTTCAGTGAGACTCAATAGTTCCCACTCCTAGGAATTTACTCAAGATAAATGAAATTAGATGTGTATACAAAGAACTACACAGAAATGTTGACATAAACATTATTTATAACAGCCCAAAACATGGAAACAATGTGAGCATTCACTAGTGAATGGGGAAGCAAAATGTGGCATATCCACCTCATAGAATACAACTCAACAAAAATGAATTACTCGTGCGGACCATGCCATGGGTGGACCTAAAAAAAAAGTTAGAGAAGCAAGGTGCAATCATCATAAACGTGTTCCACAGAATATTCACAGTGCAGTTCTGCTAATAACAGTTTTTCAGCTTTCATGTTTCTCATCATTAATCCACTCTTGCTTGTGAAGAATATTTTTACTAAAAATGAATTGACAGCTGTTCTCCCCTTTTAGGACTTTAAAGATGTCTAAGCCTTGGTGGAGCAAGTCTGTAATTCCAGCACCTGGGAGGCTGGGGCAAGAGGATTGCCAAGTTCAAGCCCAGGCTTGGCAACACAGTGAGACTCTGGCTCAAACTTAAACAAGCAAACAAACAAAAAGATGTCTTTCCATTGCCTCTAACCTGTACTTTTTCTTCAAGTAAGTCATTATTTACTGAAATGACTGTTCTCCAATATGTAAGGAATCTTTTTTCTGATTACTTTCACAATTTCCCCTTTATATTTGAATTTCAACGTCTGACTACCATGGATGTAGGCACAGTTCTTTCTATACATGTTCTGCTGGGACCCACTGAACTCTAGGATCTGCAGGCAGGTGTTTTAAACCAACTGGAGAAATTTGACCCATTTCTTCAAACAGTGCTTTTCTGCTCTTTTCTCATTCTTCTTTCCTTCTTGTATGGTTTGAGGTTCTGCAATCAATTTTTAAGTATTAATTTCTCTTCCTCTATTTCTCGGTTTGGTTAATTTTCTTAGTGTCTCATGTTCACACAGCCCATCTTCTCCATCCTGACATTAACATTACACACTGATGTTTCACTTCAGTATTGTATCCTTCAGCTCCAGAGTCTCCACTAACCTTATTAAAAAGATAATTTTTTAGAGTAATTTAGACAACAAAATGAAGAGAAAAGTATAATGACATGGCACTTGTGCAAATGCATGCATTGCACCATTAAGTCCCAGCCCCTAGCAATCTTATTCTCCTGGAAGGTGAGCATCCCAGTGGCTCTCAGGTGTCTTCACCTTTGTAGGGGAGACAGGAAGGCTAAAAGGGGTGGAAGTTGGGGATCTCCCTTCCCTGGGTCAGTTAGGTTCTGAGAATAAAAAACTCAGCAGGTCAGTCTCTGATGAACTAGTTCCTCCTGAAAGCCAGTACTGGGCTGTATTTCAAAACAATTTCTTTTTCCTACAGGGTAAGGGACACATATGAGGATTTTTCTGATATTTACTTTGAAAACTTGGTTAATCTTCTGAAGATAAAGCTCACAAGTGCGGATGAGGTGCCTATGAACAGGTTCTCCCTGAAATTTAGTTCAGACCTGTCCACACCTGGTGACAATAAGTCAACCACCACTCAGGTTTCCTGCCCCAGCACAAGACTATCGATTATAGAACAGGCTCCTCTAGATGGTTGTGAAGCACTGCCAAGTCCTTTGATCCATCCATTTGTCTTTCCAATTTGGGGGGCTGCAGTTTGTCCCTCGACCTTAGTTCTCTTACGGATCTAAGAGTTAACAATTTTTTTTTACTTTGTTCAGCTTTTCACAATTGTTGGGATGAGGCAGCGACTTCTGAGCTCCTTAAATGTGCAACTTTAAACTCCCTTATCTCCATTATTTTAAAAAAAAGTCGCTCTCTCTGCTCAGCTGAAACATTGAAACCACATTTTCCTTTAGTTCCTTTTCATACTGCCATTCTATTTCCTGAATATTTATAACTGCATACTTAAAAGCTCTTGTCTTCTGCTGTATCAAACACCTAGATAGGTGCTTTCCAATAGAAACATGAAAGCCCTATATATACATATATAATTTCAAATCACTTGGTAGCCAAATTAAAATAAATAAGCAAGTACAATTAATTCAGGTGATCAGCTTCAGCCTCTCAGGTTTGGTCTTGTACTGCTGGTGGCCCACACAGCATAAAAACAGCTGCATGTTTGCTTCATGCAGTTTTATAGTTGTTTCTAGTAAATGTGTTAGCTGAGAACCAGTTATTACATTTTGTCTAAAAGCAGCAATTTTAGAAATTATTCCTATAATTTTGTACATTAAAAACTAAAGGAAGCTGGGTGTGGCTGGCAGTACATGCCTGTAATCCCAGCACTCTGGAAGGCTGAGGCAAGAGGATCACAAGTTCCAGGCTAGCATGAACATCTTAGACCTATCTCAAAATAAATAATAAAAAAGGGGTGGGGATGTAGCTCAGTGCGAAGGCCCCAAGTTTAATACCCAACACCAAGAGGAAAAAAAAAAAAAAGAGTACAGAAAGTTTCACCAGCAGAAAACCAGCAGTATTAAACCTAATTAAATCTTTTCTAGAAATTATGATACTGGTCAACCACCAGTCATTTTATGTAGAGAATATAAACTTAAGGACTGTCTCTGGAGAGGAATAATCATGAAATGAGTTCTAGCAACTGTTACCAGCAACCAAGGTAAAGAGATGAGAGAAAATGAAGCCAAGAATTTGTTCAGGTGTAATAATAAATATGCAGGCCACTGCTAAGCACAAAATAGCTTGTGAATAAAAGATTTTTTATAGTGATAGAGACACTTACGACTGCAAAAAACTATCCTATGTAATAGGATCATTAGGACTCTTGATTGCAGTTTGTAAAATGTTTTATGTGGCGTACATGAAAATGCTAAATAATTAAAGAAAAACACTTCACTAAAACCCACATTGCCAATGATGTTCTTTGTGTCTTTCAAAGACAATTATACAAGCTTTGTTTCTCATTGTGAATATTTTGCCTTTCATCTTGGGGAACCCAATAATATTTCTCATTGGATGGATTCAATATAAGAAGAAAATACACACAATCACATTGCTTCTTGCTTCTGAAGTCATCGTTTCTCCTATAAAAAGTGGTTCGGGGGTTGGGGATTTTGCTCAAATGGTAGAGTGCTAGCCTACCATGCATAAGGCCTTGAGTTTGATCCCCAGCAACTCCCCACCCCAAAAAAAGGGTTTCAGGCAGGTATGGTGGCATATGCTTGTAATCCCAGCACTCTTGGAGGCTGAGGCAGGAGGACTGCCAAGTTCCAACCCGGAGTGCACAACTTAGTGAGATCTTGGTTCAAAATTTAAAAAAACAAAAAGAAGGGCAGAGGGTACAGCTTAGTGCAAAGATGCTGGGTTCAATCACCAGTAACACCAAAAAAAAAAAAAAAAGAGAGAGAGAAGTGGCTCAAAATATTCGATTAAACACTTCAGGTTAGTTTGTTTCTCTCTATCTCCCTTTTATTTTTGGTTATGCAAATATATACAGAATTTTAAATTTTTACCTTATAAAATTTTGGCAAATTATAACTATAAATGAAATAAGTAGGATTAAGTGTAGTGATTATTTTTATCTTTCTTTCTTTTTTTTTTTTTTGAGACAGGGTCTGGCTATGGAGCAGGCCGGCCCTGAACTCACTATGTAGCCCAGGCTGGCCTCGAACTTGCAGCTATCCTCCTGCCTCAGCCTCCCAAGTGCTGGGATTACAGGAGTGCGCCATCACACCTGGCTTGTGATTATTTTTAAATAGTCCCGCACTATGTTTTGTGGTTCAGCATGAAGGAAGGAAAATGCAGTTTAGCAAACCAAAAGAAACAAAAAGCCTCCCTTCCCTACTAGACTATTATTTTTCTGAGATGAAAAACAGTTAATGGATTACTTGTAAATAAACAAAACAACAAAACCCCCCAAAGTATGTACTATTAAGTTCTACCCTATTAAGTTCATACTTTGGATTCTGAAGGTACATAAATTGGGATACTGAAGAGTTATTCAAAATATACTAATATATACTTGGTGTATCTGGCCACATCTCTCGTTTGAAGTGTGTCTTATTTTCCTCACTGTTTGCCAACACTCAAGACTAAATTTTAAAATACAGAAGATTCCAAACAGTGCTGTATATGTTCATCCATTCTTAGTGCACCTTACATTTCTCTTGTTTGGGGAAAGGTCGCGTTTTAATCTGCTGCAAGTGGCATGCAAGGTAACTCAAGCCTGCGGATCAGAGGCTCGGATCAAGGACACTGCTGTGCTTGGACATGGTTTAGCGTCTCCCCTAGGTTTCAGGTGTTGAAATTAATCCTCACTGAAAGGACTAAGAGGCAGAAAGGTAATCCAACTATGGTACTTAAACGGTGGCACTTTTGGGAAGTGATTATAGCTAGGTCATTAGGGTGGACCCCATGATTAAATCCTGGTGGCTTCATAACAGTGAGAGAACCAGTACAGACAGGTCTACATAAATGCTCCCCCTTGCTGTGTGATGCCCTGTGGACTGAACCAGCAAGAAGGCTGCAGCATTAGGGTGAAGCATCAACTTGACTGGCTTTGGGACCTGCCTGGGGACTGGTGGAGCTATCTCCTGTGTGTGTCTGAGGGTGGTGGAGGCGCACCCTTGCAGGTTTATGTCTGACCCCTCCTGCTTCTTCTCTTTGGCAGTGTTTCCCTGCTTTGCTTTCCTGCTGCCATGAACTAAATATCTCTGCTGTGTCGTGGCCTGCCACTATGACGTTCTGGCCTTGAAGCCCACTGACCCTGATCATGGAGTGAATTTCCTGAAAATGTGAGCCAAATTAAACCGCTCCTCTTTTAAACTGTAGGTACTGGCGGGGCGGGGGGGTGCACGCAGAGGGTCGAGGGTATCAAGGATAGTGTCTCAATGCTGGGAAAGCTGAGTAATACAGAGGCCATCATCAGATATGGCCTTTGCTTTAGACCTCCAGAACTGTGAGCCAAAATAACCTGCTTTTCTTTATAACTCATCCATTCCGTACTGGTAGGTTATTAGCAAAAGAAAGTAAACAAAAACAGACATGAACAATGCTAGAACAAGCAAATCAGTAAGAAAAGTGGGTTTAATTCTTCAAGTTCATAATAGATGTCTGAATAATTTCACTTTGTCTTTCATTTCAGTTTTGAAGACCATGAGATATAATTTATAATTATTTGTGCACAGTGAAATAGAGAACTTTGTAGTTACATGGAATTCAATATAAAATAAAAGCAGTATTAAGTAACTGCTATATTCCAGTTTGTCCACTACAGGTTCACACTCTGGAAGACTTGTCCTTAGTAGTATCAGAAGGTGGCGCAGGGCCTAGGGCAAGGTAAATGGGCATGCCCTAGATAGGATGGAATTAGAGGAGTCCTCACAGGACACAATAGTTAGTTCTTGTGACCAAATCATTATAAAAAAGAAAACTGACCCCTGAATTGACCTCTAGCTTTCCCTCAATCCCTCTTCTCCTGTGTTCTTTCTCTCCTTCTTGCACTCACACCAAATATGATGTGATCTGCTCGTCTATGAAAGAGCCAAAGGCCCTCAACAGAGCCCACCAGTGGCAGGCATCACGCACCATGCTCTTTAACCTCTAGAACTGTGAGTTAAATAAATCTCTTCTCTTTATGAAGCACCCAGTCTCTGGTATTTTGTTAAAGCAACAGAACACAGACAGACACAACAATAAAAATGTAAATGGGCTATTACTTTCAATCATTTAGATCATGGGTTGCCAGACCTGTGGACCAACTCAAGCCTACTGCCTGTTTTTATAAATAGTTTCTGATGCACAACCACACTCACTCACTGACATATCATCTATAACTATTTTCCAGCTACAGTGGCAAAGTCGAGTAGTTGTGAAAGGACTTCTGTCTTACAGAGAGTAAAAGCATGACTGGCACTATACTTTAAAAGTGAGGTTTGGTGACTCTGATTCAATTAACTGCCTATACTGTCCAAATATAGTATTCAATGGCCACAGAGTATTTATATTATATAGAATTGAAAATACCTATGTATCAGTCTAAGCAAAAGAAAAGTCAACTTCAATTAGAACAAGGGTACAAGCTCTTTTCTATACACAGAAATAAACAACATTTTATTAGACTTTAAAAGAATGTATATATGAGAGTCTTGATGAAAAGTCTAATAAACATACTTACGGAAGTACATACATAATAATGTTAATTTTCCTACCCAGTTTAACTTAACTGGGAATTTCTGTTCACAAAACATGATTTTTATAGCACCATAGTTGCGAAAGCTAAAAATAGGGTGGATACTGGGCAAGCAGTGAATTCTAAGACATGCGTATCACATTTGAGAAGCAGAAACAGCAAGCACACTGCTTACCGGGAGGTGTGTAGGCATCCATCGAGGTCTGCACAACCAAGGATCTGCGTTTGGAAGGCATGGGCACCGCCATCTTCCTTTCTTTGTGTTTAGCAAGAGCTGCCTGAACAGCCTCTGTGTGAACATCTAGAACCAAGAGAAAGCCCAGTTACTGCAGTGTTCAGTCAAGATCCTGAGGAGCATGCCTTTCTCCTTACCCTCTGCCCCTGAGGCACAGTGTACCTTCCTACTAAAACTGATCAACAGATGGTGGGGAAGGAAAGAAGTTGGACCTGCCAGCTTCAAAACCCCTGTAGAAAGATATTAAAATTCATTCACAGGCCTAATTATTCATTTTACTACCAAAGAATCTGTATAACCAAATATTGGCTCTAATTTGCTCTGCCACTTTTCTTAGGGCACATGGACTTCGATCTTTGGATTTCTCTCCAGGTCATTTGTTGAGGGAAGGGTATGTACTGTACAATTTGTTAGCAAGAGACAGAGCTTACACTTACTGAGTTCTCAGTTATGGGCCAGGTACTGTGTTGGGCATCTTATAGATACCGACCCCTTGTGTCAACTGCACACCTACTGCCACATGTCTGCTTTACAAGGCTGTATCCTAAGGCCTGAGGATTCAGTGGACAGAAAAAGAAAGACACTGTGCCTCATGCTGTGTACTTTCTAACAGGTCACAGACAGCAATCCAACACCAGAGAGAACTGAAACAGGATGTGATAGAGATGCACTGAAGGGCTAGTCTGAATCCTGATGTCAGAGAAGAACGCTCAGTGTGAAATTTGAGTATGAAGGAACGGCTACACACGATCCAATTTCTACTTCAGTGGGGTCTTTCTGATGGCTGTGGAAAAGACTATAGGAGATGCTGGGAACCAGTGAGAAGTCACAGTCCACACAAGGTGCCTGTCATATTCTCCACAATTCTTGGGAGGAGGTACTCTGGTTATTCCTATTTCCTAAGCAAGCAATCAGAGGGCACAATACCTCCCAAAGTTATCAAACGGGTCAGCAGTGTGGCTAAAACAACGCAGGGATGATTACCTCTAAGGCCTTCACTGCCATCACGCTCTACCTTTCCAATATGGTAGTGCCTTTTATGAACTGCAGACATGCTGCTCCTTCATGAAATCATCCCCAAACTTCATCCCAGTCAGTCTGGTTCTTTGCCAGTTGGAGCCAGAAAACCTAGTTTACATTTTTGAGAAGGGCTCAGTCAACTGCAGTCTGTGGGCCAAAAATCAGCCTCCAACTCTTTTTGTAAACAATGTTTTACTGAGACACAGCTATACCACTGATGTATGTGTAGACTGTGGCTTCTTTCCTACCATAAAAGCAGATCTGAGTATATGTGATTCAGGTCACACTAACCCAGAAATAAGAAAATATTTGCTATTTTGCCCTTTACAGAAAACATTAGGCAATCCCTGTTTTAACGTATATTACATACCACACAAAATTAACTTGTTGTATTGTCTTATCTTGTTTGGCTTTGGGATGAGTACCTCAACTACACTCAGTACTTTAGAACAAAAATCTAATTTTCTTAAATTCCCACATCAAAAAGTGAAAACTAACTGACATGGACTCATGGCCTAAAACTGAAGGCTCACCAATTGTAGTGAGAAAGAACATTAACTTTCCACAAATCAAGCACTTTCAGTTTTGTATATTCGTTTTAAAGCTTTTTAGATATAATCTAAAATTTACAGAAAATCTGCAAGAATAGCACAGATGGTTCCCATTTAACTTTCAACCAGACTCCTCACTATTTACATTTTACCCCACTGTTCTCTCTTGACTCCCTCCCACCATCTCCATATAGTGTTTTCTAAATTATATGAAAAGGGCTGGGGATTTAGCTCAGTGATTAGAGTGCTTGCCTTGTAAGCACAAGGGCCTGAGTTCAATCCCCAGCACCACAAAAAAAAAAAAAAAAAAAAAAAAAAAAAAAAAAAAAAACACTTCAAAAAAAATTATATGAAAAGAAGCTGCAGATATCATGTTCTTCTGCATCTAAATATTTCAATGTACTTCCCCAAAACTAGGATATTCTCTTACATAACTACAACTTTCCTCAAAATATGGAAATTTGAGTCTGGATACTAACTCAACCCAGGATAACTGATTGTTCTTATTTGTCACATTTTCTTTAACCTCCTTGAAACTGTAAGTAACTCAGATTTTCTAGAAATTGGAAATTTTAAAGAATTCAGTCTAGTTACTTTGCAGCCTGTCCTTCAACTTGGGATATTTGATGTCTCCTTATAATTAGATTCAGATCAGGCATTGCAGTAGATACATCAGGCATTCATCCTCTATAAATGATACTAACTTTGATCACTTAGTTGAAGTGGTGTCCTTCAGGGCTGTCCAGGGTAAAGATGCTACATTCCCACTATAATTGAGAAGCAATTTGGGAGAAGATGCTTTGACATTATAAATATGTTCTATTTTTCAGTAATTGTTCAATTTCTTCTCTATATCCTCAGACTAAAAAATATCATTTTAAGCAAAACAAAATTAACCACAACTTTAAAAAATGCTTACATTTTTCTCTACTGAGAAAATTTGTTTAGCCATGCCTGCAGTCAAAGTTCCTTTGAAAAGCTTGCTATACAAGTCGTACCTTGTATATAATATTACTTCTTACCAAATCACAGCGTTTTTTTAAATTCTTAAATACATTTTTCAAGATTCCTGATGACTATTTTAAAGAGAAGAGTGGTTTGCAACTCACCTCAGGGTAAGGAATAAGAAAGCCAAATTATTCTTATGAAATATGTGATTTTTTGTAATTGGAAAATTTGAAAATACTACATCATTGTGAAATTCTATTATCTTAAGGCAGGAATGAAATAGGTACTGCAGAAATCAAAATGGATTTGGATGGGAACCCCACAATCTTAAGTGGCGAGTCTGACAAACTGAAACACTGAGGAGTGCTCTAAGTTGCCCATGTTTTGAGAGCGTGAAGTCCACTCCAAGTTACGTTTAAACTTCTCCCCTTGAGTTAAATTATCTTTGCAATCAGATAAAGGTTGTACTTTTAACACAAATCAATCATTTTAGAAAAGATGACTACAGACAGGTACATTAACCTACTGTGAATTTTTTTCATAAAGGTAAAAGACTTAAAAAAATTGTCAGCACCACACACAAGTCTACTATTTTTTCCCCATGAAATTGAGAGAAAATAGTAAAAAAAAAAAAATATTTTATATCACAAAGAGAGCAGCATGCCCTTGCCAAGAGCTGCTCCTTTGGACTGAAGTAAAAGATGTGGAGGAGTTCACCTACAGCTAACCTGCAGGAGTCAGTTAACACGAGCAAGAAATAAACACTGCTGTAGCCATGACAACATCAGATTATATATCAAACCTGAGCAATACATAAAATAATGAAGTAACTATACATAAAGGTATTTTCAAAAAGACAACTCTATGTTCTATTTTAACCATAAACAGTAGCACAGGAAATGTTTAAAAACATATACAGCACCCTGAACATTCTATCAGACTACTGAATATACTGGACAATAATGTTGTACAGTATATTGAGGCAAAATGACATAATCACACTGCCCTACCCAAATGTACTCCAGGCTCTGATCCCTGCAGACCCTCAGCATGTTAATCCAATCAAAATAAGACAAAGATGTGGGAAAAGATAACTTCTTATTGCTGAAAACTAGCTTCTCAAGCATGCAGTGTAATTATGGTCCAAACCATTCCCAGCAGAACTGAGTAGAATGTCTGAGTCAGATTTACCTCCACATGTTAAACTGATGTACTGTTTAATAATGCCAGTCCAACTCTAAACATCCAATCAAAATAGGAATGTTAGACCATTATCACTTCAAAAACAGGACTAGATGATGATCCCTCTTACTGTGGAAAACGGTTCTGAAATATGACTAACAGTGGGGGAGAACCAACCAAACCCATGTAACTGACTCTTCTGATTCTTCCAGCTTTGTTCCTCCCTTCCATTCAACAAAGCTGGCATACTTCTTGCTCCCAACCAGAAAGAAAACACCCAGTATTGTTATTGACGAGAGCTTCTAAAATGCCCAGCTAAAAAAAAAAAGAAAAAAGCATGTCCAATAGCCAGAAGGTCAATGCTGCAGGTCAACGAGGGAGGGGGGAAAAGGTTAAGAGCACAGGGAAGGCGCGGACACCAAAGGGTCATGGGGCGGGTCAGGGTCACGGCGGAGGCCCCTGGCCAGCTGGATGCAGGGAAGGGACAGTATGGGAAGAACACACATGCCTAGTCAAGAGTCTTAGCCAATAATAGAGGGAAAAATTACAGTTCTTAAAGACAAAGGAAAAAAAACCATATCAATCCTAAAAGAGCCATGACATTAAGAACTTTTCAGAAAATACGGTAACATGGGTAAACAGGTTGCTATGGAACAAATCTTCCTTTTATTTTCATAAAATGAGCCCATGAATGAAATTTAGCAGCTGTAATGCATCAAAAACCCATTAAAGCACTTGATTAAATGCCCCACAAAATCTTAATTACAAATGTTCCGGATACGCTTTTTACTCAGGCACATCAATTAGAAACCAGATGATAAAGTGTGAAAGGGAAATAATGAGAAATGGAAATCTCCCACTTGTGCAGAGGTAGTGGGCAGGATGATGGCAATGACATACATGTGAATGTCACTATCTCTTTTTAACCAGAGTCCACAAGCATCCACAAGATATTCACAAGAACAGCAGATCACAGTGTTAAGAACTCTAATGACTGTGTGAAACACTACAAATAACCGAAAAGCTAAAACTCATAGTAGAAGATAACAATTGGGCTCTATAGCTGACGGTTTACTTTTGTAAAACAAAGATCTGTTATTTCCAAGTATCTCTAGGTGTCAATGCAGACAGGCACCAAAAAATGGCCAAAGATGTTTTACCCCATGGAGAGGCTAGTAAGTGGCAGTTTATACTTTCATGTAAATGGCAAATCATTTTAGTTTGGAATCCCAAAATGATAGTATATATTACCAAGGAAATGAGAAAAGAAGGAAACCTAACCAAGGAACAAGTGAATTAGAAAAGGATATAGAATTGAGTAGGTGTGGCTGGACTATGGGCTGCCAGAGGACAAATACAGCAAGGGTATGACACAAAGAGCATAACTTGGAAGCTTTTAGTAGCACTGATTGTACTGTGAAACCCCAAAGAGAATTGCTGTCTTTTAGAGCCAAGGAGGTACTCAGCAAAGCTGGGGGAGGGGTGGAAAGCTGCTAGCTACCAAGTGAGACAGGAGCTGGAGAAGTTGGGCATCCTGCAGCGAACACCAGGACCAAGCTGTAAAGCCCTTGCTCATGAAGCATCTCCTACAGCCTCAAGTAGTATCTTAACAAAATATGTAAAGGGCTCAGAGAAGATAACAAAAGATGAGTGGGAATAACTTGATAGTAGCCCATTTGGTGACACAAAGTAAATCTTTATCCATCTCCTCTGCTGTAATGGTTGATGAGTTATTCACTTTAGGCTTTTCTCTCTAATAACCCAAAAGTATTCAGCCAGGAAAAGAAAGGATTTAAGATCTGCTTCATGCCGCACTGAAGAAACAGATCACTACTGCCAGTCAATAATCTGTTCTCAATTTCTCCTATTTATAATGTTGGACAAATTATGTTAAGAGATAATTCTCCAACAGAATTTCAGAGAGTGCTGAAAATGACAATAAACCACTTAGCACGTCATACAGTGCTAAAGAAAATGAAACCAATACTTCTTTTTGTAAGAGATTATTAAAAATTTAATATGACAGTATAAGCATTACGTACCATCTCAATTTCCAGAAACGCCTCTTCCCAGAACAATCAGTACAGTACATGTACAATCACTGGTTTGTACATGTACTGTCTCCTTTCCTCTTACTGGGTGGAAAGATGGACTTTCCCCTATTCTTGGACTTGTTGACAATTTATCTACCTATGGCTCAGAGACATGAGCTAAACTTTCCTTTCTATTTAATTCCATGAACTAAGATTCTGTATGCCTGACAGGAAGCTACAAGGGATTTAGCAAACATAAAATGTATCCATTTTTCTGGGGAAACAATAGGATATTGGATTAAGAGTCCAAGGTTCTGCATCAGAATCCTGGCTCTATCATTTACTAGCTGCATAGACACTGAGTAAAATTTTAACTCCTCTAAGCCTCACTTGAATCACTGCAGAGTTGGTAAGAAAAATTACACAAAATACACAAAGCAAACTACTAGGTACCTGTCATGCAGCAAGCACTCAATAAGAAAATTATTTTCATTAAATTTTTGAAGCAATGAGTTTATTACAGTGAGTCTGCAAACTGAAAAAGCCCAAAGGGGTTAGACTGTTGAGAGTCCCTACCTTATCCTCAGGTTCTGTGCCATGAATTCTTAGAGTAGTGCTACCATGGAGCACACATTATCTGCAGTCACTCAGGTAATGAGCGCTTATCCTGATGTGACTGTTCGTGCATAGTCACACACTGAAGACCACAAGAGAAACCTACCTACGTCATATTACATACCAAGGAAGAAGTCAGGCAACGATGTTCATTATCTCCATATGGGAGACAATGAATGATACTCTATACCTTGAAGGTAAATTCCATCCCCACAAAATAATTCCTGAGTTATATATTGGTCCTCTCTTTTCATGAGATACCCACCTTCTGATTGCCCATGTCAAAAGCCTAAATCCAGTCACTGGACAGTTGTTCAAGTATTGAATAGATAACCCCACTTTCCTTTTTGCTTTTAAAATTGATTATAATTTGTTTCACTAGAAAAAACTAGTATCCTAAAACAGGCAAGAAATAGGATATTTGAGGAATAAAAATATAAATTGGAACACTTTCAGCCTCTGAGAGCAAGCTGAAGCTTTCCAATCCCTTATTTTGGTTGTCACCACTGCTGTTACTAGTGTTCTAGAATGCTCAAAGTATCTGTGTATTTAAATATTAAGTTGATACCACTTCCTTGCTCTTCTCTTGCCTACAATCCATTTCCTAGAGTTCCTGTTATTCTCAGAGTTCATAACATTATACAGACAGTTAGGGGTCCTGTGTCACCAACATCAAAGACAGCAGTGAATCAAGGGGAAAGACTGTTTCTCCAAGGAAAAAACTTTGCTTCCTAATAGCACAGCAGTTAAGACCCTAAGTTCTACAGCCAGATTGCATGGGTTCAAATTCCAGTTCCCCTGCACGTGGCCTTGGGATAGCAACTTAGCTATCTGTGCTTCAGTTTCCTTGGGTGCAATTTGGGAATAATAAGAGCACTTGCTCTAAAGGTAGCTATGAGGATTAAACTAGTACGTACATTAAAAGGGCTTAGGGCAGATTCTAGCAAGTGGTAAACACTCTGGGTCTCTTAGATCTTAATCTGACACTAACCATTTGGATAACCTAAACCTGAGAAAGGTCATATGTATCTCTTCACCTATACAAACAGTTTTCCCTATTATCAATGTCTTTCATTAGTTTGATGTATTTGTTGTAATTAGTAACACAACAGTGATACACTGTTATTAAATAACAACCATAGCATATATTAGGGTTCACTTTTGGTATTTTGATTTGAGTAGGTTTCAACAAACATGTGATGACCTGTAGCCAGCACTGTACCATCATACATAATAGTTTTGCTGGACTAAAAATCCTCTTGTGCTCTGTCCATTCATCCTCCTTCCCTTTTCCTAACCTGTCAGTAACCTCTTCTAAGGATTTCAGTTTTGTCTTCCCAGAATTTCATATAAATGGAATCGCCTAGTATGTAGACTTTTCAGACTGGCTTCTTCCACTAAGTAATTCATATGAATTTGTACTTCCTCCATGTTTTTTTTTTCCTGGCTTAATAGTTCATTTTTTAGTACTACTACTCCATTGTTTAGATATATTACAGTTTATCATTTCCCCTGTTGTCTTAGTTACTTTTCTTCATTGCTGGGACAAAATACTTGACACCTATAAATTTAAAGGAGAAGAGGTTTATTTTGGTTCACAGTCCATAGTTGGCAGGATTCAAGGCAGGATGGCATGGCAGAGGGGCATAAAAGAACTGTTCACAGCATGGCAGACAGGAAGCAAGACATCAAGGGAGGAGCCTGAAAGGAGACCTAACCTACCCAATCATGCCCACAGTGACCCACCTCTTCCAACAAGGCCCAACCCACTAAGAGCAAGTCAACTATGACTCCCCTATAATCCAATCACCCTCCAAAGGTCCTGTCTATAATCATTAGGGCAACATCTAGATAGAAACCATAAAACCTGTCAAAGAACATGTTGGTTGCTTGCAATTTTATCAGCAGTTAGTGTGACCATGTTTTCAACTCCTTTGGGTTAGAGTACATTTAATTTCGGGGCGGGTGTGTGTGTGTGCGTGCGTGCGTGCGTGCGTGCGTGCGCGTGCGTGTGTGCGCGCGCGCTGGGGATCGAACTCAGGGCCTTGTGCCTGCTAGGCAAGCATTCTACCACTGAGCTAAATCCTCAACCCTGAGAACATTTAATTTTATAAGAAACTGACAAACTGTTTTTCTAAGTGACCATACCACTCTGCACTACTGGCTGTAATAAATTAAGAGTCCTTGTTGCTCCATATCGTTGCCAGCATTTTATGTTGTCACTGTTTTTATTTTTTTGTAGTTTTAATAGTATTTTGTCATAGTGACTGGATTTCCTTCATGACATGTAGAGCATCTTTTCCCATGCTTATTTGCACATGTATATCTCCACAGAAATGTCTATTCAGATCTTTTGCCTACTTTTTAATGTGGTTGCTTTGTTCCTCTAAAGTTTTTAAGAGTTCTCTTTATACTCTGTGTATCAGTACTTTATCAGATGTGCTTTGCAAAGGTTTTCAATTCCTGTCTGGTTTACAAGGTGTGATTGAAAAATATGGTGTATTTAAGTTTTTTAAAATGTACTGTAGTAGAATACCCATTTCTATTAATCCATTTTAAAATACTTCCCCATTCTTATCCCATCCTCTCTAAAGCAGTTCTAGAAATCCTCTTTCATGACTGTCATGGCTGCCTTGATTATCTCAAATTGGTTCAAACATTTATGTTTTGTGATCATTTTGACTTTGAAGAAGGACCTGAAGTCACATGGTGCCAGATTTGATGAATAAGGTAGATGAGGACACACCACAGCATTTTCACAAACCAGCTTTCCCATTGGATGGCATTCAGCAGCAGCATTCATTGTATTTTTGATCACACCTTGTAAAGACACAAAAAGGGATTTCCAGAACCGCTTTAAAAAATGTCAAGGAGGACTGAGGATACAGCTGGAGTGGTGGAGCACTAGCCTAGCAAGCCCAAAGCCCTGAGTTCAATCCCCAGGAGCCCCTCCCACCCGCCCGCAAAAGTCAAGCACAATGGGAAAAAGTGTTTGAAGCAAGGGTGAATATTTTGAAGAGAATTAATAGCAGTGTGTCTCTTATTGTAATAATATTTTTAAGCTAAAAATTCACTGTATATTTTGATCATTTTCTTAACTGAATCTTTCTCAGAACGCATGTTTCTAATTTTCACAAAATCCAGCTTACCAATTTTTTCTTTCATAGACTGTGCTTCTGGTGCTGCATCTCCAAGTCATCTGTAAACTGAAGTTCACTTTGTCATTCCCTTATACTATCTTCCAGGAATCTTTTAATTTTGCATTTTACATTCAGGTCCATGACCTGTTTTCAGTTCTTTTCTCCATTGTAGCATCTTTGTTAAAAACTGGATTACTTTATTTTTGTGAAGATATTTCTGGGCTGGGTATTCTGCTCCATTGGTCTATATGAATATTATTTTGACACTAACACATACTAGTTTTACAGTAAGCCTTTAAGTCAAAGAATGCTAGCACACTCTGACTTTTTCCTCTCCTTTGATACTATGGTGACTAGTCTAGGGCTCTACCTTCCTACATGAATTTCACTATCAGTTTGTTTTTGGTTTTTTCCCCCCCTCACTTCTGGGCATTGAACCCAGGGCCTTCACACTGAGCTACAGCCCCAGCCCCAGGCTTTTTTTTTTTTTTTTTTTTCCAGACAGTGTATTGCTAATTTGCCCAGGCTAGGTTTGAACTTGTAATTTTCCTGCCTCCACTTCCCAGAGTCATAGGATTACAGGCATGCACCACCATGCCTGGCTTCAGTTTGTTGATATCTAAAAAATAACTTGCTCTCCAGCACCCTTTACTCAAACAACAACAACAACAACGAAAATAGGATTTCAAATGTTCCCAATCTATAGATCAACTTGGAAATAACTGACAACTTTGTCTTCCTATACAAGGACATGGAATCTTTCTCATTTAGATTTATGATTTCTTTCATTAGTTTTATACTTTTCCTCGTATAGATCTTGTATGTATTTTCTTGTGGTTATACCTCATTATTCCATTTTTTATGCCAACATAAGTGGTATTATGTTGTAACCTTCAAATTCCAGTGGTTCTTTGCTAACATAAGAAAGCAATTTGCTTTAAAAATCAGTCTTGCATATAAGTTCTTGGAGAGTTTTTAATTCTTCGTGACTTTCTACATAGACAATCCTGTCATCTGTGAACAAAGAAAGCTTTATCTCTTCCTTCCCACTCTATACACTTTTTCTTACTGCATTAGTTAGGATTTTCAATATTGGAGAACAGAAGTGATCAGAGTCAACACCACTGCCTTGTTCCTGATCTTAAGAGGAAGCCATTTTGTTTCTCAATGTTAAGTATGATGTTAGCTGTACAATTTGTTGTAGTTGTTCATCCAATTAAAGAAGTTCATCTCTAATTTGCTGAATTTTTACCAGGAATGAGTCTCAGATTCTGTCAAATCCTTTTTCTACATCTATGATGTGATTTTTCCTATTTCACTGATTGATGTAATGAATTACACTAATTTACAAATGTTAAACCAATCTTGCATTTAGAAAATTAAATCTCACTTGGTCAGTGTGTATTCCTTTTCATACACTGTTGCATTCAATCTACTAGAACTGTATTTTAGGGTTTCTGTATCTAGCTAATGAGAGATACTACCTATATATTACTCTTCATTGTCTAAAGCCTTTGTTCAACTTCAATATTAGGGCAATACTAGTCTCATAAAATTAAGTAGAAAGTCCTTCTCTTCTATCTTCTGAAAGGGATCAGAGATAGTGAATGTATTTTTCTCCCTTAGATGTTTGGTAGACTCCACCAAGGAACCCATCTGTGCCTTGTACTTTCAGTTTTGGAAGGTTATTAATTATTCACTTTCTTTTATAAAGCCTATTCAGGTAGTCTATTTTTCTTTGTATGAGTTTTGGAAAACTGTCTTTCAAGGAATTGGTCCATTTACCCCAGTAATCACATTTGTGGCCACAGAGTTGTTCAGGTTATTCCTTTATTATTCTTTAAGGGTATGTGTCCCATATTTCATTTTTAGAATTAGTAATTTGTGCCTTCCCTATTCTTTTCTTAGTTAACTAGTCTTACCAGTTTTATCAATCTTTCAAAATCACCAATTTTTTGGTTTCTTTGCTTTTTTACTTGTTTTTTTTTCTGATTTAACTTTTGCTCAATTCTTTATTATACCTTTATTTCTGCTTAGATTTGTTCTTCCTAGTTTCCCAAAGACAAAGTTTACTGATTTTGAATCTTTCTTTTCTAATAAATGCACAGAATGTCAGACGCACTCCTTCACAGCTGTTTTTGCTGCATGCTAGGGTTTGATCAGTTATATTTTCATTTCTACTTTAAAATACTTTTCAATTTCTTTTGAGAATTTTCCTTCAATCATGTATTAAATACATCATGTTGAACCCCCAAATATTTTGGGTTTTTTTTTCACCTGTATGCTTCTGTTATTTTTCATTTGTTTGTGGTCTGAGAATATACTTTGTTTCCTATCGTTTTCATTGTGACACATTTTATGACCCAGAATGTTGCCTTAGTAGATATTCTGTGTGAACTCAAGAACAGGTATTCTGCTGTTGATGGACTGTTCTATATATGCCAAACTTAACCTAGCTGATCGATGGTGCTGTTCAGTTCATCTATGTCTTTACTGATTTTCTGCTGCTGAATCTGTCAGTTACAGAAACAGGGATGCTGAAGTCTCCCACCGTCACAGACCTATTTCCTGATGCTGTTTTATACATACTTGGCTCATATTTTGATGTTCTGTTGGGTGCACATACCTTTAAGAATCTCTCTGTCTTCTTAGAAAAGCAACCCCTTTAACATCATGTTTTGCCTCTCTTCATCTCTGATAACTTTCCCTGTTCTCAAATCTAGTAGGTACTTTGATTAGTGTTACAATGGTAACTTTTTCTAGTCTTTTATTTCTATCTACATATAGGTTTGGGGATTTAGCTCAAGTAGTGCCTAAGAAGCACAAGGCCCTGAGTTCGATCCCCAGGTACCACAAAAAAAAAAAAAAAAAAAAAGTAGGTTTCTTATAAACATATACTTGGGTCTTGGTTAACTATTCTGAAAATCTTTTATTTGTTTTATTTAGATCACTGAAGCTTAAAATAATTATTGGTACTTATGTTAGTTTTTACTAATGTTATTTATCTGTTACCATTCTGTCTTCCACTCTGTTGTGCCTTTCAAAGTTTTAGCGCAGCATTTTATATGATCCCACAATTTCTTTACCAGTTGCTCTTGAGTTGACAACACATGCTTATAATTAATCGCACTTTTAAATTACACTACACTACCATGGATGGTGTTAAGTACTTTATAACACGGTATTTCTTTTTTCTTCCAGACAGGGTCTCGCTATATAGTTTAAGCTGGCCTTGAACTCACAATGTAGCCCAGGCTGGCCTCTAACTCTCAGTAATCTTCCTGCCTCGTCTCCTGGCTGCTGGGATTACAGGCATGTGCCACCACACCTGGCCTAGCATGGTATTTCATGATTCTTTTTCCGGTTCCTTGTAATATTGCTGTAATATGCTATAATCACTCAATATGCAGTTTTTACTGTTACTTTAAACAAATCTTTATCTGTTAGGACAAGAGTAAGAAAAGAGTCTATTTTTATCCTCATTTATTCTTTCTCTAGCACTTTTCCTTTCCTTATGGAGATCTTAATTTCTGATGTACCTATGCCTAGTCTACAGAAAATCAAAGGTATTCTTCATTTCTGCAGTTTTCAGTTTCTAGCATTGCCTGTTGACACTTTATTAGCATGTACATCTCTCTACTGACATTATCCATTTCTAACTTTTTGGTGACAGCTTGTCCTGACTTCAGTTCTTTGATGGATTTAGGAAGAGCTGATTTTCAATTTTTTCTCCTTGTGAGGATGATCATGATGACTTTGCAGTTCTTTACATGCTATACTGGAAACCAAAAGTCTATGCACCCTTGATTTTACTTTATCCTTTCAATGTTTTCTCATTCCTCTTAATCATATTCTACTTCCTGTGGACTTATTTTCCTCAGTGCTAGGGACTGAACACAGGACCTTTGCACTGAGCTACATCCTAGTCCTTCTTTTTGGTGAGACAGGGTCTAAATAAATTGCCCACGCTGGGCTCAGACTTGTGATCCTCCTTGCCTCAGCATCCTAGAGTGCTATAGGATTATGGGTGTGCACTACCACATCTGTCTTTTCCTAACATTTTAAATTAAATGCCTATTCTTTTAGTTTCCAGGATCTCTTTTATTTAGTATTTTAGATTCAGTTTCTTTCCAAGTACCATTTTCACTGCATCCCACAAATTTTGCTTCTCCCATGTAATAATACTAGAGCCTTTTAACCTGTTCCTGTTTTCAGCCATGAATGCAATGCAACAAATCTGTTTCTGCTATGTTTTCATTTCTAGCATTTCCTTTGTTAAATAGCTAGGCACAGATATGGAGGTTAACTTCACTTGTTTTAGTGTTGGGTAGACACATTTACGCTCTTTTACCTTCATCTTTTGACTTCTCTCCCACAGGCACAGCCTTAGTCCGAGAGTAGCTCCTCTGCAGTGGAACTATCTGCTGAATGGCAATGTCCATGCCTGGTTCAATATGGTAGCCACTTGCTCTCAAAGGTGACCAGTAAATCAGAACAGAATTTTAATTTCATCTTCACTGATTTAATAGGTGCCACGTCGGTATTAGCTACCACACTGGATAGTGCAACTCTCCCAGATGGAGTCTGTCAGCTTCACTGGTG
>PVJO010022113.1:0-19438 GCA_004026905.1 Hystrix cristata | reverse complement strand
CCCTTTTCCCCATCCTTCCCTTCCACTCCCCCACCCTTCCCTATTTATAACAGGGTTATTTACATTTTTCCCCTTCCCATTTCTTTCCTTTTTTCCCTTCCTTCTTTTCCCCCTTCTCCCTTTCTAGTTCTCCTCTCTTTTGAATATTATCTTCCCTTTACATAATATCTACTATATCTCTTTGTCCTTATTTACACTTATGATTTCTCATATCAGAAAAACAATTCCATGTGTACTCATGAGTATCTGATTTATTTCACTTAAGATTATGTGCTCAAGGTGCATCCACTTACCTATAAATGTCTCTAGTTTACCTTTTAGGTTGTTTCCAAGACTTAGCTATTACAAAATTGTGTTGCTATGAACATGGTGGTACATATGTCCTTGTGGTATGACGATTTTAATTCTCCTGGGAAGATCCCCAGTAGGGGAATAGCTGGGTCAAATGGAACCTCTAGTTGTAGTTTTTCGAGGAGTCTCCATACTGATTTCCACAGGTGTTGGACCAGTCTACATTCCCACCAACAATGGAGGAGGGTTCCTTATTCCCCACAGCCCCACCAGCACTTGTTAACGGTTGATTTCTTGATAATAGCTGTTCTTTCTGGAGTGAGATGGAATCTTAGCATTGTATTGATTTGCATCTCTCCAATGACCAGTGATGTTGAACACCTTTTCATATATTTATTTGCCATTTTTATTTCTTCATCTGGGAAATGTTTATTTATTTCAGATGCCCATTTTTGATCAAGTCTTTAAATTTGGGAGGTTTGATTTATAATAAATTCACTGAGAAAGAAATAAGAGAAGATATACCTTTAACCATCACATCAAAAACAAAATGAAATACTTAGGAATCTATCTAACAAAGCAAGTAAAAGATCTTTACATTGAAAACTACAGTGTTCTAAAAAAGGAAATTGAAAGGGAGATCAGAAAATGGAGAGATATACCATGTTCTTGGGTAGGAACAACCAATACAGTGAAAACGGTGATACTTCCTAAATTACTCTACAGATTTAACACAATTCCAGTCAAAATACTGTTAACATACTTCACAGAATTAGAAAAGGCAATCATGAAATTCATCTGGAACCAGAAGAGACCAAGAATTGTAAAAACAATCCTGGGCAACAGGGGCAAGGCAGGGGGCATCACAATCCCTGACCTGAAACTATACAGTAAAGCTACTCTGATAAAAAAACAACACGGTACTGGCAAAAAGACAGACCCGAGGATCAATGAACAGATTAGAAGAGAAGGAAACAACTCCAAACACACTCAAATACCTCATATTTGACAAAGAAGCCAAACACCCTCACTGGAAGAAAGATAGCCTCTTTAACAAATGGTGCTGGAACAATTGGCTTGCCACATGCCGAAAACTAAAACTAGATACACGCCTCTCACCATGTCCTAAACTAAAATTGAAGTGGGTCAAAGATTTCAACATTAAAACAGAAACACTAAATCTATTGGAGAATAGATTAGGAAGAACTCTCAAAGACATAGGTGTAACAAAAAATTTATGAACAGAACCCAGACTGCACGTTAAATAATACAAAGACTCAGTGCTTGGGCCCACATACTATTAAAAGGCTTTTGTGCAGCGAAAAAAATCACCAAGAGAGCAAGATGAAAACCCAGTCTGGGAAAAAATTTTTTGCCAGCTGTCTCTCAAAGGTCTAACATCTAGAATGTATAAAGAATTCCTAGGAATTTTCACTTTTTTTGTGTGTGAATTTTTTGTAATATCTCACTTTACTGACTTCTGGTTTTATACCACTGGGTTTGGAAAAGATGATTTGATTAAAATACTATTAAATTTGTTAAGATTTATTTCCCCAAATTATATATTCCATTGTTTCAAAAATAATTCAATATATATGCTAATTTGTTTCATTTATACTACTAGTTTATATTATTTCACCGAAAAGACTTCGTGTTTTCTGTTTCTTTCTTTTTTGTTTGTTCATTTGTTTTTGTGTTTTTGGTGTTGGGGATTGAACTCGGGGCCGTGTGCCTGCAAGGCAAGCACTCTAATCACTGAGCAAAATCCTCAGCCCTGTTTGTTTGTTTTTTTAGACAGGGTTTCTATATGTAGTCCAGGCTGCCCTTGAACTCGCTATGTAGCGCAGGCTGGCCTCAAACTGGTAGTGATCCTCCTGTCTCAGCCTCCCAGATGCTGGGATTATAGGCATGTGCCACCACAGCAGGTGTTTGTTTCTTTTTATAAGAATCTTTTTGGTTTATATCTTGTGCTCTGAGTAACAACTTCGAAGATAATGATAATCAGTGCATTAAGTATTGTTATTCTCATATTATTTTGCTATGAAATTTTGGTTCATTTTTCATAAAATAAAAAAAAGATTTGTTGTGATTAATGTATGCTCTATTCTGGAGACTGTTCTGTGTACGATTGTGAAGAATGTAGATTGGATTGGTTGTTCAATAGAATATTTTCTGTACATCTTTTAGTCAATTTAATTTAAAATGTAGTTTAGTCTAGTGTTTCCTTATTGATTTTATGTGTGGATGATCTACTCATTGTGAAAAGACAAGTACTAAAGTCTCCTCATATTTTAGTATTTTGTATTTCTCTGCTCGAATCCTCTAATATTTGCTTCACGTATCTAACTTTTCCAGTACTGGGTGCATATTTATTTCCAATTGTTATATTCTTTTGATGAATTGACCACTTTATCATTTTGTGATGGAATTCTTTGTCTCTTTTTATAATTTTAATTGCAATTTGTCTGATATGATATAGCTACTCCCATTCCCCTTTTCTATTCTTTTACATTCAATCTATGTTCATACTTAAAGTTGAAGTGAGATTTTTGTAGGCAGCATGTAATTGAACGTTTTTTCAACAGTCCATTCAAACACTGTATTTTTTTAAGTGCTGGGGTTGTGTTTTTGTGTGAGTTATATCTCAAGCCCTATAAAAGTATTTTTATTTTGAGACAGGGTCTCTCTAAGTCACTAAGTTTCCCAGGCTGGGTTTAAACTTGTGACCTTCCTCTTCAGCCTCTCAGAATTTTATGATTATAGGCATGCACCATCATGATTGGCTATTTTGTGTCTTTTTATTGGAGAATTTAGTCCATTTACATGCAAGGTAATTATTGACATGTAAGTACTTTCCACTGCCATTTTAAAATATTTTCTGTTTGCTTCAAAGATGCTTTGTTCCTTTCTTCCTTTTTACTGTTTTTCTTTATGGTTAGATGTTTTTCTGTAGCAGTATGTTTTGACCCTTTTTTCTTTATCTTTTTTGTATCTACTATAGATTTTTCCTTTGTGGTTACCTTGAGGCTTACATAAAATATCTCATAGATATAAAATATAGTTTAAACTGTTAATGACTTAACTTTAACTACATAAATCCCACTTTTACTCCACTTCCCCACATCTTATATTTTTGACGATTCAATTTATAAATTTATGTATTCTATGCCCCTTAAGTAATGATTGTTGCTATTTAAAATAGTTTCATCTTTTAATTTTTATACTAAAGATAGAAGTCATTTACATATTCCAATTTCAGTATTACAGTTTTCTGAATTGGACCATGTACTTACTATTATGAGATTATTTTGTACTATCTTAAATTTATGTTACTATTTAGCACCCTTTTGTTTCAGCTTGAGTAATTTCCTTTAACACTTTTTTGTAAGACAGATCTGGTAGTGATGAACTCTTTCAGTTTTTGTTTGGTAAAATCTTCATCTCTCGTTCATTTCTGAATGACAGCTTTGCATTGTTTTATGGCTTGTATCTAGACACACCCCACCCCCAGAGCCTCATGCAGTCGTAAGTGGGGCTTTTTGGAGGTGGCTGGATCTAGAGTGTGTGATGCTGGGGTTGATTCGTGGTGTGAGTCTAGGATTAAGGGTGTGGGTGCTACCTGCTTTATGGGCATGTAGCCTGGATAAAATATAAGAGCCAGAAAGAAGACTGTTGCTGTTGTTTGTTGCTTGCTGCCTTCTACCTGCCATGAACTGTTTCTCCTCTGTGATGCCTCTCTGCCCCACCACCCTGCCTTGAAGCCAGCCAAGTGTAAAATGAAACTGCTACAACCTGTAATCCAAATAAACTTTTGCTTCTTTAGCTTTGGGTATTGTTTGTTTTGTCTCTGCAATGAGAAAAGTAAATAAGACACATAGCAAAATAAATATTCTTGGTTAGCACACATTTTCCTTCAGCACTTTGAGTACATCACCCCATTCTCTCTATGTGTATCAGGGTTCTGCTAAGAAATCTTCTGATAGACTTATAAGGGTACCCTTCACAGTGATTAACTTTTTTCTTCATCCAGCTTTCAAATGTTGTCTCACTTGGTAATTTTTAACAGTTTGATTGTAACGTGTCTATGTATTCTTCTTTGGGTTAAATTTGGGGGGGGTAGTTGAGCTCCATAGATCCATAGACCTGGATGTTCATACGGTTCTCCAGATTTGGCAAATTTTCAACCGTGATTATTATTATTGGAGTGTACTGGGGATCAAACTCAGGGCCTTGCACTTGCTAGGCAAGCATTTTACCACTGAGCTAAATCCCCAACACCGCAGCCATTTTTTTTTTAAAGAAATGCTTTCTCTTTTTTCTCCCTTTCTTCTACTTCTTGAATTTCCATAATGTAAATGTTAACTCCATTTTTCTGGTGCCTCCATAAATCCCTTAGGTTTTCTTCATTCTTTTTTCTTCTTTGATTGGATAATTTGGAACATCCTATCTTGCTTGACTTAGTGGCACAGGCCTGTAATCCCAGCTCTGGAAGGCCAAATCAGGAAGATCACAATTTCTAGCATAGACAGGGTAATTTAGTCACAGTGAGACCTTGTCTCAAAATAAAAAAACAAAAAATGGGCAGGAGATGCAGCTCAGTGCAAACATCCTGAGTTCACTCCCAAGTAGAGAAAGGGAAAAATTAAAAATGGAAAAGACCCAGTTCACAGGTTATTTCTTCTGATTGATCAAATCTGTTGTTGGAGTCCCCTATTGCAATCTTATCATTACATTCATTATAATTTTTAGATCCAGAGTTCCATTAGGTGATCTTTTTTGACCTCTATCTCTTTGATACAGAAAAATAGAACTCCCAACCTGCTAGATGTCAGATGCGTCAAGTTCATGTCCCCTGATTATCGAAGAATGAATTCCAAGGAACAAAGGAATTGAAGAGTAGGAAAGGTTTATTATGAGAAAGATCCTGAGACATGAGGGGTCTTGAAAAGGGTTGATTACTTTGTCAGGGGTGATTTATACAGCAAAATCACAACATGGGTACAACGTGGGATTGTACAATGTACAATCAACATATAGGATTACAAATATAGCCACCTAGCTAATCTTCGTCCAATAGGAAAATGAGTCACATAGCAAGGGTACATGGAAAGATCAAAGGAATTCTTAGAAACGGAGGAGGGTAATGGGGCCAGGTGGTCTGGTCACCTGCCTATGTGTCTAAAGCTTAGCTGGGGCCACTGGACCAGGTGGTGCCAAGGCAGTACAATCCAAATTGCTATTTACCTCCAGGGAGACATGTCAGCCTGTCTATTGCTTTTCCATCCTGAGGCCTGGCTCTCTTCAGATTCACCTCTAGCCACAACTCTAATGTCTCTTTTTTTTTCTTTTTTTTTTTTTTTGGTTCTGGCTTCTTTCATGGCCCAATCCCTCTCTGATTGCATATTAATTTCTATCTAACTTATCTGCCTACAATATTTTTATGAAACTTCTTATTTTGTGCAGGTATTGTTTTTCTGCTATTGTTGAGTTGTCTATGAGTACTCTCTTTTAGCTAACTGATATTTAAAACAAGTATTTTGAATTCTTTGTAAGGCAATTTGTACATCTCCACTCCTTTTGCGTTAGTTTCTGGAATACTATTGTGTTCTTTTGGTGCTGTTTCCTTGACTTTTCTCATTCCTTGAAGTCTTGTGTTGCTCTTTTCACATCTGAAGAAGCAATCAAATCCTCTAGTCTTTACTGGCTGGCTTTGAGAGTGAAAGCTTCACCTGCCAATCCAGCTAGAAATTCTTGAGCTCTTCCTAAACTTTGCTTTGGATATACCCATTCTACAACTTTTGTTCGCTCTTTGGAGATAATTCTTGAGCTTGTATGTCTTCTGTTCACCCAGCACACCTGGCTGGGTCCTGTGAGTCTCCTCACTGTTTTCCGTAGCATGGTGCCCTGGATTGCTCAATGTATCCCTTTTCTCAATCCTACAGAATTGAGCTTGCTGACTGTGTGAGGTACTTACACATGCTATCTCTGAGACAGTGCTTGGGGAGCTCAGTTAGAAGGGCTGATATGTGGAGGCAGCTGGGCTATCCATGGCCATGTGGAGTTATCTATAGGTGAGGTATCCTAGGAGACTCAAAGTCTGACTTTCTGATGAAGTCCAAGGAGTTTTTGATAAAGTCCATGGTATATGACTTCATATTTATCCTGCTTCCACCTTCTCCCAACTTCTCAGATATATTAGCACCTCAGTAATATGGGTAAGCCAATAGGGAAGTGGGCATCTTGGTCAGCAGCCTGCATAGCTGTGGTTGCCAGGCAATTTCACACGTTGTTCTCTTACCTTCCCACTGTGGAAAATTGTGGACCAGGAGGGTTTCTCTTTGTCTGAGTTGTGTCGCTTTAAGTGAATGGCGAGGCGGATAAAGCAACATCACTCTTCTTATCCTCTTCAATGCATCTGTGCTCCTAATTTTTGCTCCAGCTGTATGCCAGAGCTTCCCTACTAGACTCCTGGACTCCCACAAAGGTATTCTCATTCATGAGTAGTTGTGAAAATCAATGCTTCTGTAGGGGTATGATTTTGGAAATCTCCTATTCCATCCATTTTGCTTACCTCACTTCTCTTTCCCAAATATTCATCAGTGAACACACATTACTTTGGCAGGAATAGGACTTCAGTTATTTTGGAACTTCTAAATAGAGGGTGAGGTTGCTCATGCTCCTTATTGTAAGCACATTATCATTGTTAGTTCGTTCAAGGCTCTCACCTTGATATCTGTGCTTCTTCATTTTATATGTTCTCTGGAACTCTGTTACTTCCCTCCCATTCCTCTTCCCCCAAAGATAAATATTTTAATGTATTTGGAGAGTGTTGTCTACATCAGAAAATTTTGTGCACATATAGACACGTATGAATTATAATTTTAATAGAAAATATCTTGTCTGTGTCTGGAATTCAAGCTCCGGAGCATGCACTGATAAGCCCTCCCTTTTCCTTCCAAGCACAGCTCCTATTGGTTCTTCTTTTCACCCCCTCCTGTCTTGACCTGGCCCCACTCATCCCAGATGCTTGCATAAGCCCTATTCCCCTTTGCTTCTGAGATGTTTCTCCTCTCCATCCACTCTTAAGCCTTAGTAATTTTTCCTTGTGTTTATTGGCTGCCCACACCTATGTCATTTGCTTCCTCTGCATGAGGAAGACTTTCCCAAAAGAAGATAGGATGATAATAGGTGTGTGAGGAGGGGGGATGTAACTCAAACATGTGTGTTGGATTTGGGGGCAGGGGATAAAGTTCAAGGCAATCAAATCAGTCTTACTCTGAGAGGCCCTATTTTGGCAGTCAGCAGAAAAGGGCTTCACTGAAGTGCGCATCCTGGATGGCCACTTCTTCAGGAAGTACCGAGGCTTGGGAATCCTGAGGCCTCTGGGTTCTGATTTCAAATCAGTATTGGAATTGCTGTGTGATGCTGGGTCAGCTCTAAACTACTCTGGGTCCCATGTTTGCCAATATGTACAACAAAAAGATATGTGTGTGTTGGTGGGAAGGTGGATGAAATGTTTCCAGATGCTTCCTCCAGGCACGTTGTGCTTTAGTTTCATGACAGTGTGTCCTCTTTAAAAAGAAATTCTAGTCCAGTCTTTGTCTCTGGATTCCATGTGTCCTTGAGTCAGCTGCTAGACCTCTCTCAGCCTATTTTCACAACATAAATATCTCTTGCTTCCTGATTGGACTGGAGTCTTCAATGTTTTATTTTTCTCTCCAAAAGACTCTTACCCTGAACTCAAGCTGAAAGCTTCAGACAAATCGCAGCAGCAAGTTACTGATCACATATGACCCCCCATCCAACCTTCCATCTGCTCCAGGTGGCTTCCGCTCCCCACCATCAGGAGCTTGCAGCACTGGCTGGCATCCAATGCCAAACTCATCACTATGACAACAGTTCCAAATAACTCGGATGCGGATGAGTACTCAAGAGCTGAGGAGCCAAGGGCTACTTGCTCCCTCCCCAGACCAGACTGAGGGAAAGACCTGACAAATTCTTTTGGGATGAAATCCCTTCCCTGCTCACAAGCTTGCCAAAGCTTCTCTACATCAACAAGAATAAATTCGACATTCAAGGCCTTCAAAAAATTGATTCAAATCTTTCCAAATGGGATGTGGATGTGGGGTATAGCTCATTGGTAGAGTGCTTGATGCGTATGTGCCATGTCCTAGGTTTGATTATCAGCACTGCAAAAACAAAACAAAAACAATCTTTCCAATCATATTTTCCATTTACTCTCATTAAAATCGATCACTCCTATTGCTTGACACCTACTGTCACCCGACTCTCATGTTGGAATTTCTACATGTATTATACTCACATTACAAAAGAGACAGTTGATGTCTATAGATATGAATGATTTCAGTAAGAAAGTCAGGGAGTTAAATTTAAATTTAAATCCATCAAATTCCCAAACCTAAAATTTTCCCATTGCCAAGTGTTCGCAGATGTTGGCCTACAGATTTGGTATATTCAGAGAATCTGTGAAAGATTTGGATTTCCAATAACAAAGATCAAATGCATTTGATCTTCTAATTCCTGAGATGCCATACAATAAGAGTAAAGCAATCAAGAATATAAACTCACAACTCCAGAGAGTCCTCATCAATGAGGGAGAAATTTCAATAACTTTCTGGCAAGCAGAAATGGGCTGGAGGTGTGGAAACTGAGAAAGGGAAGGGAAAGGCAGAGACGTAGTCTACACATGGGTAGGGAGCACCAGGAGACAGCAGATCTACTCTTCGAAATCCTGAGAGGGAGACCTAGAGCTGCAAGTGGGATAATTTATAGTACAAGCCATTATTGTTACCGTTGACCTCCCCCACCTTCCCTTTACCTCTCCATGATCAGGGGTAGAAATCACAAGAGCCAGGTATCAATGCTCCAGCAGAATATCTGAGGATTCTCCAAAGAAATCAAACACTCCTGGAGTGAATCCCTCCACTTTGTGTACTGAGAGGTCCCCTGGTGGATTGTGCAGGTCCCCACCCGCCACCCTAAATGGAGTCTAATAGTGCACTTGACAAACCCCTGTTCCTCAAACAGAGCTCCAAATCAATCAGAACTCCAAATCAATCAACTTTTAGCTTCTTAAAGCAGTGGGTTGGGCTGGGGATTTAGCTCAGTGGTTAGAGCACTTGCCTAGCAAGCATAAAGCCCTGAGTTTGATCTCCAGCACCAAAAAAAGAAAAAAAAAAGCAGTGGGTTGACAGGTTTGGACACTTGTGGGAAAATATGCTTAGAGATTTATGAAAAAACTAATGGAACAAGTGTGAAAACTAAGGCTAAGTATACTTCAAGTGGAAAAATCAAGTGATTATTAAAACCAAGAATTTTTAATGCAAAAAATGGTAAACTTCTTGCCTATGGTGAGCACTGTAGGAGTTGGGATACAAGAATATTGGAAGAAAGAAAGGAGGGAAAGTAGGGGCATGTGTAGAGTAGATAGAAAAGAGGTAAAACCTCTCGTGCTATAACATGTTTTCAAGAAATAAGATCTTAAATTGCTAAATTAAGAAATACTATTATAAGGATATTATGAAGAATCCTGGTGATCTATCAGTTAAAAATCTTTTCTGCTGCAAGTAATAAAAAAGCTCAAGTGATAGTAGTTTAAGCAATTATTATATTATTTATTTACTTACTTTTTTGATTAACAGTAAATGTGGTTTGGGTGCTGGGTGTGGTGGTGCACGCCTGTAAACCCAGCACTCAGGAGGCTGAGGCAGAAGGAGCACTGCAAGTTCGAGGCCAGCCTGGGCTATATAGTGAGTTCAAGACCAGCCTGAACTGCATAGCAAGAGCCTGTCTCAAAAAGCAAAAAACAAAAACAAAGAGTGGTGTGGGTTCAGTTGCTCAGTGGGGAGGCCAGTGCCTTCTATCCTTTTCTTCTATAGTGTCTTTTCTTCATCCTCATGCTCATCTCCTTGTGGTCACAAAATATCTATCGCTGCTCCAAGCAGCACACCTATACTTAAGCAGAAAGAAGGAACAGGCCAGAGCCAGCTACGTGTGTCTCTTTGCTCAGAAAAGCAAAATTTTCCAGTAGTTCCCAGTGATGATCTCATTGGCGGTGGCTGGGTCACATAGCCGCCCTTAGCTGAAAGGGAAGCCAAGAAAATATCTGGATTTTCAGCCTCTGAGTGGAAGACATCAAAGGAGAATGGGGTTGGGAGCGGTAAATGCTGGAAGAACCAGCCCAAACCAGCTAAAACTGTTGGAAGTAGTTGCCTTAAGGGAGCAAGACTTGCACTGGCAATGAGTGGAACAGGATATTTTTGGGGTTCACTAGGCATACTTTAGCACTCTTTTATTTTTTAAAAATATGTGTGTATTACTTTGATAAACAATAAAAATAAAAAAGTGTTATGGTTTTTATGAAGTGACACATTTTAAAAAATAAAAGCTGGTAGTAGTTTCCTATCTCAAGAGCAATGGATGTTAATTTATCATGTAAGTAAACTTACCAGAATATGCTCTTTACTTTGGCCGAGGTATTTCAGGCAGCAAACCACCACTCATAAAGAAAATGGTGCTATCGACATTAGCCAGAATGTGGCCGGTGGAAACCAGGACAGCGCTGTGCAGCAGTTCCACGGATTGACTGTGGTTAGACAGTCAGATGCAATTTCCTGTCTGCCATTTATTAGCTCTGTGACTCTGGGGGAATGACACCTGGGAGCCTCAATTTCCTTCTTTATGAAATGAAGGTGCCAAGTGCCTGACACAGAGTAAGTAAATATTATCCACTATGATGGAAGTGTTAACTATTCTGTATAGTGACATACCCCGAGTATAGTTTAATGAGGTTATGCTTCTGCTGAGGTGATTTTTTTTTAATCCTAAACGTGGGTTTAGATTGCACTGTAAGTAAAAATTACTCTGTTCTTAAGAGAAGTGTGTGCATAGTTTTGCCCAGGCCTTTGCTCACAGAGGCTGCTGACTGGGACCACAGCAAGAGATATGCGGGCCTGAACTGCTGTGGAGTCGGCTTTGAGGAAATGCTGTAAGAAGGAATGAGACTGGATTGTTGGTTCTATTACAAATACTGTTAATTTAACTTCCAAGACAATCTACTCTGTGAGATTTAATGCAATCCCAGTCAAAATACCAACAGCAACACAGAACTTGAGAAAACAATCCTAAAATTCATATGGAACCAAAGGAGACCTAGAATAACAAAAGCAAGAGCAAAGCAGGAATCATCACATCTCAGACTACAAGTTATACTACAAAGCTACTTGATAAAAACAGCAAGGTAATGGCACAAAAACAGACATGTTAATCAGTGGAACAGAATAGAGGATGCAGAAACAACCCAGGCACATTCACCTCTCTGGTCTTACAAAGTGGACAAAAACATATGCTGGAGGAAAGACAGCCTCTTTAATAAATGATGCTGTGAAAACTGGCTATCCACATGCTGAAGATTGAATCTAGACCTATATCCTTCACCAAGTACTAAACTAAAATCAAAATGGATCAAAGATCTAAAATTAACACTGAAAGAATCTGCTGGAAAACAAAATTGGTTTAAAAAAAAGTCTTGAAGACATAGGCATAGGCAAAGACTTTCTGAACGGAACCCGATTACACAAGAAATATCACCAAGAATCAACAAAAGTGATCATATTATTATAGACAGCGAAGTAAGGTAGAAATATTACAGGCAGTCAGACAGTGCTGGGCCATCAATGGAGTCAATACACAGGACAACTATGGCTGGAGGCGCATCCATTGAACGTCAGGTCTCAAAATAAGGATGGAAAGACCAGAGCCACACCCCTGGCTGAGGGATAAACAATGAACTGAAGATTACATCTGATAAAGTCTAGGTCACCTAGGTGGGCGACCAAGATCTCCAGATCCAACTCACCCTGCAATGTCCTTGTTCTCTCCTTGCTGATTTACTATGTGACTTTCTTCCCCATTGGACCACTATTACCTAAACGACTACACTTGTACTATTATTGGTTAATCATTACTTTTGATGCACATTGTACCCGCCTCACAATTTTGCTCTATAAAACTTCCCCTGAAGGATGGGCTCGTTGGCAACCCACGCCGGTACCCTCCTCTCTCTCAGGAGCTCTCTTTCTCTCTCTCAATAAAATTCCTACTCTTAACCTCCTTTGTTCCTTAGAATTCATTCTTCGACTTCGGGGAACACGAACTCAGCGTAACTGACATCTAGCAGGTTGGGAGTTATATTTTTTCTCCTATATCAATATCAAATTAAAAAACTTCTGCACAGCAAAGAAAATAGCCAAAAGAGTGAAAAGATAACCTACAGAATGTGAAAACTTTTTTGCTACCTAGTCCTTGGACAGAGAACTAATACCTAGAATATACAAAGAACCTACAAAAATTAAACCCTCACATAAAAAATCCAATTAAGAAATGTGCAGGGAAGGCTAGGGATTTAGCTCAGTGGTTAGACTGCTCGCCTTGCAAGCAAAAGGCCCTGAGTTTGATCCCCAGCACAAAAAAAAAAAAGCAAGGAAATTAGTGGACACTTCTCAGAAGAAGAAATACAAATGACCAATAAACACATGAAAAATGTTTAACGTCTGTGACCATTAGAGAAATGCAAATTAAAACAACCCTGAGATTCTATCTTACTCCAGAAAGAATGGTTATCATCAAGAACTCAGATAACAAGCTGGGTGGGGTGGCCCACTCCCATAATCCCAGCACTTGGGAGGCTGAGGCAAGAGGATTGACCATGAGTTCAAGGCCAGCCTGGATTACACAGTGAGACTGTCTCAAAAAGCAAAATCAAACAAACAATCACAACAAAAATAAAACAAAAACTAATAGATAACAACAAATGCTGGTGAGGGTGTGAGGAAAAAAAGACCCCTTCTACATTGTCGGTAAGAAAATAAACCAGTGTGACCATTATGGAAATCAGTATGGAGCTTTCTCAAAGAAACTAATAATAGAAATTCCATTTGACCCGGGTTTCCCCCTTTCAGTTATCATCCTAAAAGAGTTAAAGACATCATACTACTGTGATCCATGCAAACCCATGTTTACAGCAGCACAACTCATAATAGTTAAATCTTGGAAGTGGCCTATATGCCCATCAACAAATGAATGAATTTAAAAATGTGGTATTTATGTTACAGTTGAGTGGGTCAGAAATAGTCCAAGTCCTTGTGTACGATGAGGAAAGAATTCCAAGCGCACACTCTGTGGTAGGTAGCTGCATTTATTGGAGATCTCCAGGAAGGTAGCAGCCAGAAGGAGGGAAAGGGAAAAGGGTAGGAAGGCCAAAGGGTAGGCCCACGAGATGAAAGAGAATGACTATGAATGTGGTGCGAATGCGGAGGAAACAAGGCAGGGGCCTGCTAACTCAGTCTCCTTGGATTTAAAGGGTAGCTGGCTCTGACTTCTGGGTGCCTCCCACTGAGTCTCTCACTGGAGTCAGAACGCTGCCCCCTAGCGTGGGGCAATAGGCTTTTGTTATTATGTTTTGTACTTCCCCTAAGAAGGTGGGAGTGTAGATAATCCTTAAAATATTTATGTTTAAAGTTAAACTTTTGGGGAGGGGAGTGGCTCACTCAGCTCCTTTGTTTCTAACTGTACTATTTATACACAATGGAGTACTGTTCTGCCATAAAGAAGGATGAATTTAAGTAATTTTCAGGAAAATGGATTTATCTAGAGACCACAGTGTTAAGTGAAATAAATCAGACACACAAACATATATCTCACATGCTTTTTCTTATGTGAGAAACCTAAAATAAAAATAAATGTAAGAGGAAAACAAAAGGTAATAGGAAACATGGAGATAAATCTTTTACAGAAAGGAAGGCAACCAAGAGGTGGAAGGAGGTGAGAGGGAGGAGAGATGAAAAGAGATTTAAAATTGGTTGTGTACATGTGCTAAATCCCCACAACAAATGTAATCTTTACATACTACAAACATGTACTAAGAAAAACAAATCATTTTTAAAACAAATCCTAGAATTAATAAAGAAGTTCAGCAATGTAGCAGAATACAAAATCAATACTCAAAAATTAATACAGTTCCTGTACACCAATGCCCAACTCACCTAGAAAGAAATTAGGAAAACAATACCATTCCCAGCAGCATCAAGAAAAATTAAGAGATCCAACATGGTTAAGTAGAGGAGTCATATCAGAGGTGCTCAAAGAAGATTCACTGAAACAAAGGTACTCTGAAGTCGGGGAGAGACTTGCACTCTGAAACAAAAAATTAATCTGAAAGATGATACACGTAGATCAAACCAAATATCCGAATCCTTGAAAAGGGGAAACACCGCTGCTCCGGCCCTTCTCCACTGCCCCAGGCCCTGCTGCTTAGGGGAGGAGCGGAGGAGCCATCATGCGAGCATTCCGGTCACCTGAGGGACCGCGGAGTGCAACCCATCCTGGGCTCCTGGGGGGGACTCTGTCTGGACCCGCCTCGTCTCCTCACCGTTCCTCCTAAACACTGGGCAAAGGAGCAGCTTGGTGGCATCCTCACTCACCTCCACCAGGGGAAGCCCCTCAACTCAGAGGATAAACAAGAGAATGGTGCCGACAGACTCCCAAGGGTGCACGCCCCCACTCACCACTCCTGTGGACTCCCAGCAGCTCCCACAGGTGGGTGCTGAATCAGAAGCCAGGCCCAAGGACAGCATCAGATTCTGCCAGCTAGCTGGCTGGCTGCGGGGAATTCTTGGGCTTGGGTTAGTTTGGGATTTGCACATAGAGGAAAAGAGAAGAAACTGTGGTGTCTGCAATCAGACTGCAATTGAGGCAAGAAGGAAAGTGTGTGGACACTCAAGCGTTATGGCCTAGTGATCACATGGGAATTTCACATATATTCTTGTGTTGGAATGTTTTGTCCGGGTTCCTGCCAGGTTGTTTTTGTTTCTTTTCTTTTCTTCTTTTTTTCTTTTGGTTTGATTTAGTTTTTTTTTTTCCCTCCCACTTCTCATCTCCTTATTCCATTTCAACCCCAGCTTCTGTAACAATACTATTTTCTTATTTTTACTTTTTTCTCCCACTTTTAAAATTCTTTTTAAGAAGTTTTCTTCCTATGTTCTGCTCTCTGTCAGTCACTCCTATCTGCTCTCGAATTAACCTTCCTTCCTCTCTATTCTTTTTGCTTAGTGCCTCATCTTTGCTTGCCTCCTCCAATTGCAGGTGTGCAGATACATCGACAGGTTCTGACAGCCTCACAGCTTTCCTCAACCCCAAATTACCTCCCTCCTCCTACTTTGCATTCTTGCCCCCACAAATAGCTTCTCCAAATCCTCAACACTATCCCTGCACTCCAACTATAAAAGAGCTACAGCAGAATGTGACCCTCTATCTAATTTTTTTTAACCTGTTATCATTATCCTGTCTACTTTTCCTCCTATTTATTTACACTCCTATTTCACCAATCCCTCCATCTCTTCCCTTCACTTCTCTTTCCACAATGCAGACTAACTGCTAATAACAATACAGTATAGGATGTAAGGGGTGTTGATAAAGGATAAAAGTGTATATGTGAGATCTAACATGTTCCTGCTGGCTGGAACTGCCACTGAGGGTATAAAGGATCTAACCACTTTCATTAGTCCCTTTACTGATAAAATTAATAAAAAGTCTGTACATGGACTGAATTTAGTTGGTTGCATTTGAATAATCACTTCCCAAATATAAATACTAATTCATATCAATTAAAAGTTATTACAGCCATCAACAAATTTATTTCGCTAAATCAAAAGAAATTTGTTTATATTCATCAATAGTTTGTCAATAATTAATTTTCTAAATTTTAACATGGATATGCATTTACAACTGCTGTACCACAGATTGGCTCTATTACAATTTTTCATAGCATTTTAATGTTTTCCTTAAAAGCCTGTAGTAAGATGACATCTGGTCTGTTAATTCAATGCCTTTCTTTGCATTAAGATCCCCTGAGAAGTGGTACCAGCTGCTCGATGGGACAGTCAGATATATACCACCAGTGGTTCAAGCCTGTGAAAATGATCAAATTTCAATCAGAGCCACCAGGCAGCAAGACATATGAATTACAGCCGCATAGTGAACATGTTAACACATACAAGTGACATGAGAATGGAGTTGTTGATGCTATTACAACCAGTAGTAATTCTGTCAAAACACAATAACAAAGCTTAAACCATTCAAATTAAATACCTGAACAGGCAAATACTAGCTCTGGACAAATAAAGCCAAAGCATATCACTGGAAGGTAGTATCTAAATATAAAGATCTTTATATCAACTACAATCTCTCCTCACTCATATATATGGAGAGAGAGAGAGAGAGAGAGAGAGAGAGAGAGAGAGAGAGAGAGAGAAAGGGAAAGAGATGAGAAAACAAGGCAACAAAAGTCTCTGAAGTTCTCCCAAATCTCCCAGGGCAAACTCAGAGGGAATATGGAAATGAAAGTAACAAGCAGTAATGGAGCTTTAGTAATTGATTAAAGAAGAGGTAAAGAAACTTGGCAAGTCCAAAGAAGACAGGACCCAAAAGTTCACAGAATTATACAAAACGACCGATGTGGATATGAGAGAAACAATAAAAAAATGGAAGAGCTGACCGAAACAGCCCAAACCTGAATGAAAAATTTATGCAAGATGAAAAGATATCAGACATAAACACTGGAAACGAAACATTGTATAGAATTCATAAATCTCAGAAATGACCAACGCGAAGACAAAATGATAAATTGAGAACAAAATGACAAATTATGACCGAGTACTCAGAGAAGACTTAAAGAAGCTAAGAGAGGACCTTCGCGAACTCCCTGAGCTGCTGGGTCTCGCGGGCTCCAGGAAGCGGCGCCCTCTCCGGGCCTCGGGACCTGACAGAGACGGGGGTGGGGAGGGGGGCAGAAAATCGAGGAGGGGCTGGAGCACGGCCCAAGACAAGGAAATACCTGAAAACTGCCTTTCTAAAATGGAAGCCAGACTATGACAGTGCCGCTTCTGAATACGGAAAAGCAGTTGCTGCTTTTAAAAAACGCCAAACAGTTTGAACAAGTAAAAGATGCCTGCCTGAGGGAAGCTGTGGCCCATGAAAATAATCGGGCTCTTTTTGGTGCTGCCAAAGCTTTTGAGCAACGTGGCACGGCGCTGAAGAAGATGCAGAAGGAGATGCGGAAGCTGCGGGACATCGGCTGATGGAGAAAGCCGAACCGCTGTACACGGAGAAGGGCAACCGTCGCACCCCCGACGGTTGCCTTGCCTTGGAGTGTGCGGGAAGCTTATAGAAAATGTAGATCCCGAGAAGGCTGCACGATTGTATCAACAGACAGATAATGTGTTTGAAAATGAGGAGCTCCTCCAGCAGGAGGTTGAATTGCTGGGGAGACCTCGAGGCTGCTAGTTCGAGGACACAGGTTTGATGAGGTGCACTCTCCGAAAGAAAAAAAAAAAAACATTTATAAGGAAATCGAGGTGATCCCGGGAGGGAGGAGGAATCATGAGAAGTCACTGCAACCCCCCGGGACCAAACCAGATGGCTGCGCAGCTGCAGCAAACTGAGGAGCAGGAAGAAGATGAATATTCAGAAGGACTGCGCTAGTATTTTGCTTGCAAAAAAAAAAAAAAAAAAAAAGAAGGGAAAATCCTGGCATACCATTTTCATGGACTTGGGACTCTGAAAGTCATCTCTACTTCCTTGAGGTCATGATTTCGAATACTAATAAAGATGATTCTTAGTTGTCATTTCCCAAATCAGCCATTGTATCTACACTATGAAGCATTTTCTTTTCCTTTCCATTGTAAGAACAGGAATTAGCAGAAAATGCACTGTCACATTTTAATACAGTTGATTTTTAAATTTGTAAGCCAAATTCCAGACAAATCATACACTAAAAAAAGGGGCGATAGGCATTGATACGCTTCTTCTCTTGTGTTACTGTAATTTATTGTTAGAGGATTTTCTTTGTATTCTGTTTAATATTGCTGTTAAATGTGAAGTTTATCAGTAATATAATTATTACTTTTAAAACTTACCTTGTTTTGAAAAGAAAGTTTAGCTCGCACAATACCAGATGTGTTTAAATTTTAAATCTTTCAGAGACAAAGGAATGAGAATAATAGTAGCACGTGACTTCTAATCAGCAATAATACATGTTTAAAAAACTACCTTCGGGCTGGGGATGTAGCTCAGTGTGGAGCTTTTGCCTAGTATGTGTGAGGCCTTGGGTTCAATCTCCAGTATGACAAAAATAATACCTTCAAAATTCAGAGGAAAATTATTTGTAACACAGAATTGTGAAGCCAAACTATTATGGAACTATGAAAGTAAAAATAACTTCATTTTTTTTTTTTTGTGGTGCCGGGGATCGAACTCAGGCCCTTGTGCTTGCAAGGCAAGCACTCTAATCACTGAGCTAAATCCTAGCCCCAATAACTTCATTTTTATACATGAAAAGGCCCCCAAAATTTATCTTTCTTAAGAAGTTGCTTGAGGGGTGTTATGGTTTGTGTCTAGATGTCCCCCCAAAGCCTCATGTAAGAGATAGCTGGATCTAGAGTGTGTGATTACTAAATTGATCCATTGATCGATTTGGCATGGTTCTACTGGGATCAAGGATGTGAGACTGAGATTGGGGGTGGGAGCCTAGATAAAAGATACAGGAAGAAGCTAACTAGCTGCTTGTTTGCATTGCTTATTTGCATACATTCCTTGCATTTTAGAGTACTTGTCTCACAAGTGCAAGGTCCCGAGTTCAATCCCCAGCACCAAAAAAAAAAAAAGGAGTTGCTTGAGGACGTTCGCCAATAAAATGCACGATGTATCAGAGTTCTTGAATGCAAGTAACAGAAGTGGACTTTAGAAAATATAAGCATAAAAAAGGTTTATTGTGAGATCATAAGGTAGCTCACAGACAGGAAATAGGAAGGCTTGGCAGGAGGCTCCACAGCTAAGTTCCTATTGTAAGAACAGTCTGGTTAAAAAAAAAAAAAAACAGTCTGGTTAGAAACTCCCAGTGCACATGGTGCTACTGTCGCACGCAGAGCAAACAGACTCTATATCCTTGTGTCTGTTGCTTTGGTTTATTTGTTGTGGGTTTCATAGTTCAATTAATCATAGTTTTTTATTTTATGAAAAAGCATAGTCTCATAACCAAATATTCAGAGAATAATAATAGTAATGACACTGT
>PVJO010022112.1:0-28674 GCA_004026905.1 Hystrix cristata | reverse complement strand
TAACTCTGGAGTTCAAATTACCCATCACAACACTACTCTGAGAACTCAATTGAGAGTTACTGAGAGTGACTTTGCGTTTATGTTCCAAATACTTGCCCGAGTGCATCATAGTCATTTTGTTTAAATGGTTGCAGTTGGTGCAGGTGAAGGAAGGCAAAGCGTGACAGAACTGGGCTCTGTGCTCAGTTACAAAGTCAGGGAGGCCAGGTGGGGAGCAAGGGTTGACGATAGTGGATTTCATCTCAGTCGAGCCTCCTGAGAGCTGGCCTGGAATCATCCCAACAGAGGGCCCAGTGTGCAGCTGAGCACGCCCGACTAGACGCTGGGGAGTTATCGGACTGGAGATCAAAGCTTCCACACTCACCAGAATATGGAAGGTAATTGGAAGTGTAAATGTTCAAATAGAGAATCTGACAGAAAATAAATGTTGGAAACATAGAAAAATACCATCATTAAAGTGCAGGTAGAAAGAGACGATTAGAAAGCAGGATAAGGAATAACCAAGGAGTTGAAAAAAAATGGAAAACATGAAGCCACAGAAGTCAAGCAAGAACGAAAGCATGGCCAAATCAATAATGTTAAATACCACGAAAACGCTGAGGGCGTTAGGAGCTGAAAAGCATCCCCATTGATATAATCATATGGACACTCCTCGTTTAATGACCTGCCCGTGTAAGGACTGTTTGGACTTGCAACCCACTGCTCGGATTTATGACTCCCTTTTTTTTATACAGTTAAGTACATCTTATTTATAGAGCCTCAATGTCTTTTTTGTACCCTACACCTTACAGTACTGTACAGTACCTTAGTTTTATGTTCTGTTATACATTATGGTGCTGCATTTAAGAGTCATGCAAATAAAAGCAAAGTCATCAGGCTGGACTTCCTTTGGCCATTTCTTTGTTCTTAATATTGTACTCTACATACTATATGCAATTCCTCGTTTAGCGACCAATTCAAGTAACGACCTAATCTCAGGAATGAAACTTGGTCATTAAACGAGGAACATCTATGTGAGAAAACATGGATGCCTTTCGTATAGTAAGTTGAGTGGAGTAGTGAAGGCAGAAGCCAGACGCCAGTGAGCTAGGACCAAGCGGAAGATGAGGGAGTGGTGATAGGGACAGTAGAAAAGGGATCCAGGGATTTCGGTGGGAATCTGTAAAAAACAGGTGGTAATGGCATGGTGGGTGAGTAGATTTGTAGAGAGTATTTAAAGATCAGTGGAACAGTACGGACTGGCCAAAAATAAAGCCTCCTTTCAATAGTCTATTAATTGTAAAGTTACCAATGCATTTTACTGGGGATAAAAAGCCTACTCAAGTAATAGTACTAAAAAGCAGACGAATATGTGAAAAGAAATAAATCTTAATGGCCAATTCAAACTCTACGCAAAAATTAACCAGAAATAGAAGATACATCTGGAAAAGAGTTAAAATTATAAAGATTCTAGAAGAAACATGGTATGACACTGAAAATAATAATTAGAAAATAAATATAGTGTATTACCTGTTAAAGTTAAATAATTGATCTAGCAGGAAATAGTTGCTGTCTTAGTTAATTTTCTTGTCACTGAGACAAAATACCTGACACCCAAATTTAGAGGAGGAAGGTTTATTTGGCTCACAGTTTGCAGAGGTTTCTGTCCATAGTCGGCCGGCTCCAAGGCAGGCGGCCTGGCAGAGGGGCAGGGCAGAGGAGAAACAGTTCATGGTGGGCAGAAGGCAGCAAAGCAAATGAACAAGGAACCTTACTTCACAGCTTCTTTCTGCCCCTTTCATATTCTATTTAGGATACGGGGATTTGGGTGGTGCCAAACAATTGGTAGACTAATTTAGTAATTACCCAACCTTGATCCCATCACCCTTAATCGTAGCATTGAATCATAAATCACACACTCTAGTTCCAGCCATGTCTCAAAAAGCACCACCTGTGACCAAATGAGGCTTTGCGGGGACATCCAAACATGTGCCGTAATAGTGGCAAAATATGTATATTTTCTTGATAAGTGGCTTGTATCAAAAATAAAGAATTACAAGACTAAGCAATAAAATTAAAGAAAACCCAGTAAAAATGGTCATTTTGAACATTTACAAAAGAAGATAAATAAATGGCCAATAAATACATGGAATAATACTCAACATCATTAGTGATAAAGGAAATGTAAATTTAAACATAATCGTATACCCTTGCAAGCCAAAAATGACTAAATTTTTGAAAACTGACAACAATAACAAATGTTGATGAAGCTATAGAGTCACCAGAACTCTCTTAAATTGTTTTTGAGTATACAAAATTCTCAACTCCTGTGGGAAAAGCTTTGTCAGTTCTTTATAAAAGAAGTATACACCCCGTCTTTGAGTAAGTTCACTGCTATGTGCTGAAAATCCAGGGCAAGCAGATGGGTGGTCTGGTGAAGACCAACTCTGTTTCAAAAGTGTGTTCTCCATGTGCTGTTACAATGGTGGAAGGGCAAAAAGGTCACTTGAATACTGGCAAAGTCCAGGGTAATTCAATGCTGAAAGTATAGGTGTTTTAATAAGCGATAGTGCAATAATTGGATATCATAGGGGAACATTTGAAACATGACCTAGGATTTACATCTTATGCAAAAAATGCACTCACGATGGGTAATGAATTTATATGTAAACTGGAGATTAGATCCCGACACGATTCTGGGGGGACACGAACATTCAGATGATAACAGGAGGGAAGTGGATTTATGGCTTTGCTGTGGAAAAGAGACTTCTTTTATCAGGCACTTTCTGTTCCTGGGTCCCCCTTGCTAAATTTACTCCCCAGCCCTGGTCCCTCTGGACGCAGCCTGGTTAATATACCAACGTGTCCGGCTTCTTTTCTACGTAGCCACTTGATTTAGTTCTTCCTGATCAGAAGAGAAAGCGGAATAAAAGAAGCTTCCTAGAGAGAGACAACTCGCGGGGACTGAGCTGCTCCCACTGATTCTGCGCACTGACCCGCTGTCCAGCGGAGTCCCCGACTGCAGGGACAGGAGAGAGCACCCCCCGGCTGCTTCTTCCTGGGGTCACTCGCTGGCCCCTGTCGAGGTGTCAGGCCTGTCCAGTGCCCTCAGGAGGCTCCAGAGTCATCTCAGAAGAGAAAGAGTTAGTGTGAGTTTTCCCCAATCCTCGGGGCCGAAGGATCTTTTGCTTTCTTATTTCTGGGGTTCACATGAGTGCTTAGCAGGAAGAAGCAAAGAGAGGTGGGTATATCCACTTTTTTATGGATTTTAAGTCCCATACATACTACTTAATTTTGAGAATCATTTGGTTTTAATTAAGGATTACATTTAATAACCATTAAATATTCAGATTTTCATTTCTGATTTTCACTAATACCAAATTGTAGATCAGTGTTCAGTCCTATGATAACGTAATATTATTCCTGCAGCAAAAATTCTCTAAAATTTCTTTTTTAAAATTAAATAATTACTCATATATGTTTTCAATTCCTAATAAAGGAATTCATTGTGGGGAACACGTACCTGTCACATGAGGTACACTTTCAGGATTTAAAAATCCCTTTGTGATGACCTGATCCTTGCTTTCGTCATTTCAGTATAAAGTTTTCTGATGGTTTTTTCAACCAAGGTGTTGTAGCTCTTTCTGTTCCTCGGGGCTTGTGTTACAGTAAGGTTAGGCAGCTCTGTGTAAAAGGAGGAAGTATAGAAGGACAAAATGGACATAAAACTGGATGAGTTTTTATATTTAAAAATATATTTGGAGGAAAAATATTATTTTTGACAAGAACAATTATGGAAGTCCTGAACTTGTTGAAAATATGTGAATGATTATTTTAACTGTTAGACACAGAATGAAAGGAAAATGCCAACCTTAGTTGCAAAGATACATTTCTAGCAAATAATTTTCCAAGATAGCTTTTCTGAGTTCTGTGATGCCAAATAAGTAAGTTTAAAGTTATTTATAAGAAGCATAGAGTTTTGAGACTACCTCTCAAAATATTGTGAAGTTGTGTTTTTGTGACCTGTTATCAAATATTAAATTAAGAACCATTGGACAACATATGAAGAATGAACTTGTGACCATTTTGCAATATTTGCTACATAATTTTAGTGACTAAATTATTCAAACTTTTATAATCTTCATAACATTGATTTTATGACATTGCTGGTCATATATGTGATTTATCTGATGTCACAACATTGGTTAGAAAGGAAGGCAAGAGCTAATTGTAACTTTTTCAGAGGAAACCAGTTTCAGTTATGTGGAATGGCTTCCACTAGCAAATTGTGGAGGAAAGTGGGAACTACTACTAGTGAACATTTCTGTGCATAAACACATTCACTAAGTAACTGAAACATGAATTGCTCAGTATCAAAATTCGATCAAATCATATGGCTTGAGACCAAGCACTGTTCATACATATCACTCACCATTTTGAATCATTATCAGAATTGGTGTTATCAAAATCTCTTCACTATTGACTGTGGTATATTTAGTCTCTCAAGCAGATTTGGTCTGTTTTCTCCTATGGTATCTAGAGCTAAATGGATTTTAATCTGTGCATTTATTCTGAGAAAATCTCATTTACTTTTCCAATTGCTTGGGATTAGTCTGTTGGCAGTCATGAAAGCCCTTACAGAGCCATTCCTGGTCTCAGTTTAGTGTGCAGAACAAATTAGGACTTCCCAAAATAATACCAATTAAGCCAATGTAAGGAAGTTAGTATCTATATTAATCTCAAGAGACAGGTTATAATATCCCTTCAGAAGGGCTGCCACTCAAGGACAATGATTTTTAGCTTGCGTAGTTATGCTGCTTTTATATGACACTCTTAAATTTTGTTTTCAGTAGTTTCTGTCTACTGTCACTACTTTTATTTCTGTCTTTGCTGCCGTACACACACACACACACACACACACACACATTTATCCACCACATAGTTTTCTTTAATCTACAAATTTCAATTGTCATCTTATTTTGACAACTGTACCAGATTAGAGTCTAAAAACTTGAATTCTTTTTCCAACTCTTTTCTGATTACTATGTTATGTAGTTATATGTTGAATTTCATTATTCTATGACTGATTTCTTCATTTGAAAAATGAAAATGCTGGACTAGATAGAGAATTAGTAAAGTAAGGCCTTTATTCCTCTTTTGGCAAATTGAAACACAATTCATTCATTTACGTATTGCTCACAGCTGCATTGACGCCCTCAGTGCCGAGTAGATACAGCAGAGGCCATGCAGCCCATGAGCTCAGTCCTTGTAGAAAACTTTGTGGTTCTAGACGACGAGATCAATGAGGTCAAATGTACATATTCATTACTCAAAGATTTTGATGGGAAAGAAAAACCTTAGTCTGCCTACTAAATGTAATGATAAAAGTTTTACATTACTTAGAGCTCCATTCTGAAACTTTTCTATGAATCCAAATTACAGAAGTCAACCTGGTCCATTTACATAGTGGAACTGTCCAAAGTGACAGTCTGTTGAATGGACACAGAGTGATAAGCCCAGGGGTAGTCATATTTTTAGCAATTTGTTCATTTTTCTGGTGTTTCAATTTTGTCGTCTCAATTATGAGAAATTTAGCCAAATCCCAAGTCAATCTACATTTTTTTTTCAATCTACATTTATTAGGAAACTTTTATTTGAAATCCATTTGGGGGAGTTTAGGATATGTTCATACTTCTCGAATAATCAAAAATGAAATGAAAAAATGTAAAATGAAAATATGTGTTAAAAATTTACAAATTCATGAGAAACAATACAGACACAGACAGCAGACAGACAGACAGACACACACACACAGAGTGAGAGAGAGAGAGAATGAGAATGTGTACATCAATTGGTAAATGGCATTCACTTTGAGGCCTTGAGTTTAATTATATACCAGGAATGATGGCTGGCATTCATATCAGACTGGTGCTTAACAATGTGTTTTATTTTTCTGTGACTTCCAAAGCAATAAAATGAAAATATGTCAATTATGTGGCCACTGGGAAGTGATGAACTGTCAATTTTCAAATTAGTGAAAGACTTTAAAACTTATGATCAGGAACTTAAATCTCATATAAGCGGCAAATTGGGAATTACTGCATCATTGTGAGAGAGAAAATGAAAGTCTTGATTTATCATGAAACTTTTAGGCTGAAGAAGAATAATTCAGTTACAGAGCACAACGCACACTGCAGAAGTGCACAGTTGTGTCAACCGAGACCTGAATCGCCCTTCTCTTTCGTATCTCATGTCAGCAGATCTGTCAAACTATTTATCTTAAATTTGTTCAAATTCAGTTTATGTAGGGAAATTTTGATAGACTTGTGGTGAAAAATGCTCATAACTATTCCCTTCAGAGCAGCCCTATTGCTCGTCACGTGATTCGTGGTCCCTTCAGTGACATGTGGAATCTTTCCCTATGATGCAAGTCTGGGCTGGCCTCTGACCTGGTTTTCTAAGTGAATTCAGTGGAATTAGTCCATACCAGTTTGGACAGACTCCATGTAGCCTCACATGCTGCCTCCTTTCACTCTGTCAAAGAGGGTCCCATTAGCTTTTCCTTCGCAAGATTGTGAGAGCAGTTGTGTGGACCCTTTTGTGTTGACATGGGCTGGGCCTGCAGTACTCAATGGGATGCAGCCTCGACAAGAGTGTCTGACCTCTGGACTCCGGTCAGAAATGTGGGGAAGCCAGCCACCATGTTATGAGGACACCCAAGCAGTATCAGAGAGTGGTCAGGAGGCAGGGAAACCACTCTGCGTGCACTGGCCTGCTTGCCGACTGATGCGGCCGAACTACCTTAGAAGCAGGTCTTCAAGCCTCGTCAAGTGCAAGGGTGACTGAAGTAGCAGAGGACACCAGAGTGCAGCCACATGGAATGAGCCAGAGCTGTTCAGTTGAGCTGCTTCTCTATTACTGCCCCAGGGAAGCTTTTATTATTTTTCTTTTAATGTATTTTTTAATGTTTGTTATACAGCGATTTTAATTGCTCTAGGAACTATGGCTCAGTGGTGGTGGTAAAGGTAGTATGTTCAGGTATAATACATTTATATAACTCGTCATGGGAAAAAATAAATTCTTTCCCTGTTATGAGCAAATTCTGACTTAATATGTTTCTACTTTATTGCCCTGATCTCCCTTCAATCCCCAAATTTATTGGATTATACTAATTATAATTCAACTAAGCTAGTTAATTTCATTACATTAATGTTCGATTTGTGTCTCTCTGTATTTCCCTTATTGTTTATTAGCTTTTATCTTTATACCTAGATTTTAAAAGATGAGTTTAGCATACCTATATTATCATAGAGTTCTTGTCCTCCATGAATTATTAAAATTTGCAAGTTTTATGAGTGCTATAATGTTTATGTTTTAAAATCATAGTATTAATCATATGCTTTACATTTCTTTTGATCCTGGAATTTTTAAGTTCCTTTTTAAAGTTCATTATGGATCTTTTTGTAAATAGTTTTTGAAAGAAGATACGGGGGAAGGAATTGTTGCATGGTCAAAACAATTTAAAACTTTTTTTAAAAATTTGAATGATTAGGAATAAAATCACTGCATCGTGTTTTTAAAAGGATTTTTAAAGGCATTGCTCCAAAGTTCTCTAGTGTTTAGTGCCATTAAAGGAATCAGATGAAATTTAATATTTATGACAAGCTGCCAAAGGATCTTTTTATTGTTTTCAAAATGATAGTATTTGGTTCAGAATCATATAAGCTAATGTTGAAACAATACAAAAAGTATTAGCACGCTCCTTGTCCAAAAATGACACACAAACTTGTGATGCTTTCCAGATTTTTAACTGGAAAAAATAATGTTTGTGTTTACCATATGTCATGTATCTGCTATATTAGATAGGAATCTATTGTCTAGATGGAAAAACTGAGGCAAGGTAAGTGTCCTGATGCAGCAAAGGAAGTAAGTGACTCTGGATTTGCGAAATAGTAACAAGAGTTGTAGAAAGACTGATTCTGTAATGCTAGGCATATTCGACTGAAGTATTTTGTCTGCACTGTCCATTCTGAAGAACACATACGTTGTACCTGCCTTTTCTTGGAACTTGTTATTCTTTAGCACAGATATGAGTTTTCAAACACAGTAATGTTTCTTCTGCCTAAGGAAGTCCCTACTTTTCTTGTAGTATGAGTTAGCTACTGGCAAATTCCCTGGTGACAAATTCTTTCAGCTCATGTTTGAAATAGTCTATATTTTACTTTGATAGATGAAAGTTATGTTTGCGGGGTATAAAAGTCTAAGTTTTTTTTTTTTTTTTTTTTGTGGTGCCGGGGATCAAACTCAGGCCCTTGTGCTTGCAAGGCAAGCACTCTAATCACTGAGCTAAATCCCCAGCCCTAAGGTTTTTTTTTTTTGTTTGTTTCTTTTGTTTTTTTTTTGTCATTGTTGTTAGTACTGTGAAGTTGCTACTGTATTGAATTCTATCATGCAGTAATTCTTATTTTTGCTAGTTCTGTGTCTAATTCCCTTTTGAACTCTTGCTTCATCAAAGATGTTTCTCTTTATTATTGGTCATCAGCAATTTTGTTAAGATTTAGTGTGGTGTAGTTTTCTATGTGTTTATCTTGCTGAGGGTTTCTTGAGTCTCTTAGATATGTTTACAGTTTTCCTTGTGTGAGGAAAATCCTGGCCATTAATTATTCAAATAATTGTTTTATATTCACTTTTCTCTTTCTATTTTCCTCTTGGGCTCCAGATGATGCTTTGCTAATTTATTTTCACCCTTCTTTCCTATGCGAGTCACTTTTGATAATTTTTTTCTATGTAATCTACTTTTCTTCATGAAGCATCTAATTTTTAGTCAATTTCATCCTGTGATATTTTCATTTAATTGTATTTTTCATCTCTGTAAGTTCCATCTGGCAATTATTTAATACCCTATTTTTCTTTTCTCATTATACTTGTTTTCCTTCTCATCAATGACCATATTAAGCCTATTTATAATAAGTTTTTTTAACAATCGGCTTGTCAATTTCATCATATTTTTATTGACAGGGTTTTTTCCTGGTTGGCAGTTGTTTCTACTTCTGGTGATGAGGAAGTATGAGTCTTTCGTAATTAGCATTTACTACCCAGGAGAGACAGAGAGAAAGAGAGTATGCTGGTTGTGGAAATGCACTGTTAAACTAAAGACATGCCCTGTCTCAAAGCTTTTACTTCTTTTTCTCATTTGGAATTATAAGGAAGTGACAAAATCTTTAAACACTTGAGAAAATCCAAAATTTTAAGGTGTATCAAAATCAAAATGCAAAAAAATTTAGCACATGAAGGAGAAGAACTAAATTGTGAAAAGGAAGAGAAATTAAAAAGAAAACACCTGAACATGTAAAATTAAATACCTGTAGAGGATTTCTTTAGAATAATTTAATAATAGTTAAAACTCAACCTAGTAGCTATGGTAGGAAACAATTTAATTTAGAAGTTGGAAGCAACTATATAAGGAATCTCTCAACTGATAGGTGAAACAGCAAGGAGGTGTAGGGTAGAAGATTAGGAATTTGAGAGATTGAACTGTTTCTTTCACAGAAGTACAAAAGGATAAAATGGTGGACAACATGGAAAATGAAGATAAAAGTTAAGAGTTTGACAATTTGTACATGATTTCCAACAAATGTCTAGGTGGAGAAAACATACTAAATAGAAGGAACATAATACAGAATGAAAGAAAAATGCCTCTGAGTTGAGAAACAAATGAGCAGACCGAATAGTCTTCAAATCAAGAGGTAAGCCGAAGCAGGAAAAAGACAAACATCCAGAATAGCTTGACAAAATGCTAAAATCCAAAGTAAGGAAAATCTTAAAAACATGTAGAATAAAAACAAAACAAATAAAAACATAATGGATTTCCTAAAATCATTTCAAAGCTTTGCAGTCATTTCTCCCAGGATGGTTTCTTAGCCTGGAAGTCTCCTCCACTTGTTACCAATTTTACTCCAATCAGGGATTAATAATTTTACTTCAATCAGGTATTAAACTGATTAGTGGAAAAAATATTAAACAAAACTTTCAGTTATGGATTTTAATGGTTGGTGTTCTTTCATCTTCTAGTTTTTCATAGCACTAAATACCTTCTTTCTTATATATTGTAGAATTTACATATTTATGAAATTTAATGCTTGTATTTTTTCTTTATGAATCGAAACATAAGGTCCATTTTTGTTTGCTTGTGGTGTCCAGTTCTTAGAACAGTGACTGGAACATAAATTGGTTCTCAATATTATCCATAAATTATTATTGTATCATATACTGGAAACTACTTAATGATCAACTGGAGAATGGTTTAATGATCTATAGTATATATCAAAGTAATATGTAGATGTCTGGAAAACAAACTGATAAAAAGTTGTGAAATACGAACACTAATTACTAAATGAAATTGAGAAATGATGGTTAATCCATAGTCGAAAATTACTTTATAAATCATAGGTGCCAGGTAATACTCTAGAAACTGGAATGTGAATAGATTTTTACTACGAGGGTAATTATATTTCCACGGGTAGCAGATAAAACATAAGCATCTCTAAAATATTTTAAGAACTGAGAAGGACACCATGAACAAAACTGGAGTTTTAAAGCAGACACTAATATGCGAGCTATTGACTGACTTTCGTAAATTGGTCAGGCCAGCAGCTCTGAAGGACTTATTTTTAATTTGAAACCTGGAGATGGGAAGGAAGGCAGCATAAAGACCATGAAGAGTTAGGGAATAAGCATTGGAAATGGAAAGAAGAACAAATAATCAAATGGTAAAGACAATGGCATGACTGAGAGACACAATGAAGATCATAATATGTGTGGGACGGTAACGAAGGAGAAATGGCCTGGTGGTACAAACGAAGAGGTTGGCCAGGACCCTTTTTAGCCATGTGAGTTAACTGTAAGAATGAAATTTTAATAGGAGAGGAAAAACAGGGTGTTAAGAAATCCGAGCTGTGATTTGATTCACACTTAAAACTGGTAGCCTGAGAAGGAGGATCAAAAGTAAGGTCTCAGTTGGAAGCTGATGTAGTGATCCAGGTGAAGGATCTTGGTTGTGCCAGACAGAGGGGCGAGAAGTAGTATTTTTATCTATCAACATCTGTTCTGTGTGTTTGCCCATTGGCTCTTTCTTCCTTCTCTTTCTCTCCCTCGCTCTCTTCCTCCTCTCTCCTTTCTCCTCTGTTTCTTCTCTCTACCAGGAGCATATAAACTGTGTCATGGAGAAATAGCTCCACAATTCCCATCATTCTACATAAAGCCTCTAGAGATCATTGCAGTGTTAATGTTACAGGAGATACGGCCTGGCAAAGCTAGCTGGGAAAACGAGCAGGACCTGTCAATCACAAGATCCCAGGGCAACCGAAGATCCCGGATGTAAAACTTCTCGCGAGCTCCCATGAGATGTGGACAGCATGAAGTCCTGTGGTCATCATGGAGAGCAGCTATGGTGCGTGAGATTGAGTGGTCACCGCACAACATTTGTCAGGTAAGGTGTGGACTTTCATTTCTGCTTTTAGCCCCTTTTTGTCTTTATCTGGCCCAAGTTCACTCTACAGAGCTCATTTCTGCCATACCCACTCAACCACACTTTTCAGATAAACTTTCAGCATTGTTTTTGGCATATCTCGTTCAATTCTTTGAGGCAAGAAGAATCCAGAATACGCCATTTCTAAAGAAACTACTCTGTAACAGAAATACTGGTAACAGAATAACAGTTGCTTTGAAAAGAGTCAGAGATTTATTTCATCCTATTTATACGGCTTTAGGGTATATTTGGAGTTTAAAGGGGAAGGCACCTTCCTTCAGATATATCATTTATAATCCATCATATTGCTGCAGTGGGGAGAGGCCTCTGCATTTCTTGTATGCTCAATGGTTTGTCAGAAAGAGCTGACCTAAGAGATATCCACAATATTTGTAGGAATACTTGTTACGCTCTAAAGTGTTTTCAAATAACAGTTTTTAGGCTCTGTGTAGAATTGGAAATGTACTGAAATGTTCAAAAATTTCTCTTCACTATAGGGATTTTGCTATTTGTGTCTGATAGGAAATAGCTGTTCTCTAGACACAAATTTGAGAGTAAGTATTTGAAAGGAAACTGCAATCCTGATTTGCTAAATCCACAAAGGGAGCAGTTCGGGTTACACTAGGGATCTATACTAGGCATCATAAACTAATTTCTTATATTCCATAGGAAAAAAGATCTGACTGTCCCATCCCCTGAGAAAAGTTAAAGGAAATTGTCAGATTTCACCCATAATTGGATGTTTAACTTAACACTTTGTTTGCACTTGGTATGCTTAACATTTTGGGAAAATGTCCACTTTGTCAGTTCGTATTTGATCCACTCATGGAAGGCCAGCGTGCCAATATGGCCAAAAGCTGAGAAGGGCTGCCCCAGAACCAGTGCTACTATTTGTAACTCCACAAGGTTTTAGTTTGGTTTGTTTTGGTTCATTTCTCAGAGGATCTGTATTTCTTCTCTTGACAAGAGAAGATTACTGTATGGATGAAATTATTGGATGTTGATTAGAAATAATTATGTTTATTAGCATAGTAGTAGTAGTTACATAGGATGACAGTACAAAATATCCATTTGAGAAACTTATTACGTAACAAGTATCACTTATCTACAGTCCTAAGAGTAGAAGATGACTAGACTGCTCTTCATCTTCCAAGTAATCTAGAAATGAGTGGAAAATATATGTGATAGTTTTAATTCCTGAAATCCATACACTATTTTTGAATCTGTACCTGACCACTCTATGTTTGATGTCTTAACTACAAAATGGCTATGAAAACAATACCTCCTGCAGTAGAAAATATTGGTTAGCAACTCAATATAAAAAAGGGTGATTGATAAATTTGTTTTATGCCTGGTACGCCATTCAGTCTGTTCTTACCATTTGTCAGTCTGAAAAATGTTCCAATTTTGATGACAAATAGCATAGCCACCAAAACTTTTAAGCCTTTCTTGCCGGTGTTTTTCTGGTATCCACCGTCTCTCCAGTCGGCCTGAATGACTCTGAGAGGGCAACTCTGTCTTCATCCCTAGGCGTCTGCTGTGTCTCTTTGGTTTAGGAACTCATGCTCTGCTCTAGCTAATCAACCTCTGACTTTCTCTGGGGACTGTCTAATCACCAGTGTGGACACGTGCCCTGGGACATCCAGCTGAAAGCAAGGTGAAAGGTGTGCTTCATGGTTGGGTAAGCCAGGTGGTGTCTCTTCCGAGAAGAAAGGGAGGAATATTACCTCAATAGCTGATGGCCATTATCTTGCAGTGATGAAGGTAGGTAGCTTGAAGATAAAGCTGAATCAGAGAGAGACAAAGCAAAGCAATCAAGGTGCCCTCCTCACAGCATGCCAGAAGACAGTCTGCCTTCACATGTTAAGCTTCTGAAGCCAGGAAATGTCTTTATAGTTCATGGCACTTTGAGGCACTATTCACAAAAAAGAAAATTTCAGCTAAAATATATTTAACAAATACAAACTCTTTTATCATATAAGAGATTGTGTTTTTTAATGATCAAATAAGACGATTCCTGCAAGATATTTAGTGAAGTGTTGAGAATAGTCAAAACTCAAGAACAAATTATTTACTTATTTTTAATATATCTAGAAGAATGCTGCCGCAACTGATCTAGGTACAAATGCTCATATGTAAAGAACTTTGGAACTTGGATTAGTAACATTCTTCTTAAAATCAAATACAGCTCACTGTACGGCATCCAGTTACTCCACAGTCTCTCCCTTGAATGGGAGTAGCATGAGATCAGACACCATCCTGACAGTAAATAACTGTAGTGGGCCGTGTGTGTGTGTGTGTGTGTGTGTGTGTGTGTGTGTGTGTGTGTGTGTGTAGGGCTGGACTCCAGACTTGTAGTCACCCCACTTCCAGGACTAACACTCAGAATACTGGAGGAGGGCGAGAATCTATTCCTCTCTTTTCCTCGTTCATGTATACTGGGGATCAATGTCCCCACCCCGATTCTGCCAAGACAGAATGTGTGTTCTAAGCCCAGTTGGAGTTAGAACATAATTTTCACCCTGACTGGGCATAAACATAGAACTCTGATATGCCTGAAGGACCAGCCAGAGCTAGTATTGTAACACTTCTGTTGAAGGGACTGGTGTGTTCTCCGCAGGGTGGGATGTGAGCTCCTGTGTGGTTGGTGCTGCTCTGGCCACGGGGGATTTTGTGTTTCCTTCCACTTATTTCACTGTCTCAGTCAAGAATGTCTATAGCTATCTCCTCCCTCGTGTCTACTTTGCTTCTATCACATTTTCAGGGCTTTGTAACACTTCTGTATAATTATTTCATGGAATAAGTAATTTTTGTAGTGAATGTCACACACCCTAGGTCCAGTACTGGGGTACATGAGTGAACAAGACACAGACCTGCCCTTGAGGAACTCTTATGAGAAGGTTACAAAGCATGTTTTACAGCAATTAAAATAGCTTTGTCTCTGAATAATTTCACTTCAGAGTTTTCCAATATTAGTTTTGTGTTTGGTTTCCTTCTACAGTGCATTCAGAAAGCGTTCCATGGATATAGTTATACAGATACACAGATATAGATCAATAGATCTGTGTTGAAGAGAGATCTGTTATGGGTTAGCTCTAGAGTCTCATGGATTCAGAAGTAGGGCTTTTGACACGTGATTGGACGGACCATGAATCACTCTAAAGCGATTCATCCATGCATGAGTTCATAACTGCATGTGCTGTTGGGAGGTGGGGGGGCCTGTTCAGAGAAGGCAGGTTACCCAGGATGTGACCTGGAAGGATGTTTTCTTTTCCTGGCTCCTCTTTCTTTCTTAATCTCTCTGCTTCCTTGCTGCCATGTGGTGAACAGCTTTCTTCTATCCCGCTGCTCTGCTTCGTCTTTAGAGCCTCTCACAATGGACTGAGCCCACTGAAACAGTGAGCTAAAATAAGCCTGTCTGGCTTTAAATTTCTGGTGTCCAGTATTTTGTTCTAGTTATGGGGAAGTGACTAATACAATACCCATATCAATCTATACCTACATCTATGTTATCTGTGTGTAGGATGTAGAAAGAGTTATACATTTAGAAATGAAATTACAGAATGATTTTAGAAGCTAGCCTTAAATCCATAGCCTTTCTTCTAGTTTCTCACATAGTACAGCTAATACAGAAGTAAACAAGGAACTTTTCAGATTTCTAAGTCTACAGAGGAAAATCAGGCTCTCCAGCTCCAAACAACTGAGGAGTGAGTCACAGGCAGGAGAAAGGAGGCTTGTAGGGAATTTCTCAGTAAAAGTACCACAAAGACCCAGATGTAGACCTAAGTCTAGCAGGTTGTGAACTTGTGAGGACATTGACAATTAACTTAAAGTTAGGATGCTGAATTAATAGAGCTTTCGAGACTGATAAAAACAGAGAAAGCCAAAATAGCAAAACACTCTAAAACTTCTCTTTCATTCATGTAATTTCCCATGTGCTACCAGAGCAATCAGAGCATCATTAGCAGGAGGGAGAATCTGCACCAATTCTGTGCTCTTCTAGCAGAATTCGCGACCCCTGGAGGGAGATGATAATCAGATGCTATGGGGTGGGCCCAGAAGCTTTGCAAACCAAGCTCAACCCTTCAGAAATGCTATTTTTGCAAAAAGAATAGCAGGATTGCTTTATTTTTAGAAGGAGGGTGAGCGGTAGTCTTTTCTGATTTAAACATGTAAGGTAGGGTGTCCTCCGTCCCTGAACTCTCAATGGAAATGAGCTCTTGATTGGGCTGTGACTGCCCTGCCTACAGCAGAGAAAACTGCTGAAAGACGAGAAAATGACATGAATTAATCCTGGAGATCTCGCCAGAGGGGAGGCAGAGAGAGAGAAAGAGATGATCTGATTACACATTCAGGGATGACAGGTAAACCTCCAGAAGTTCAGAGGTTCAGTTCGGATATCCATCGCTACATTTAGCTGCTCATCTGAGGCTTTGCCGAGCACAAGGGAATGTATTCTGCTTCAGACACAGTCGACGGTCTCTTACATGAGTGAGACTCACCAGAGAGCCTCTCTCTGCGTTTGTCCTCAATCCATCATTTAAGAACAGAGTCACCAAAATGGTTTATTACCATTAGAACTTTGCTTTATTACATATTTTGTTGTTGTTATCTTTAGGGGTTCTAAAATGTACTGGAATTTTACTATATAAAGAATATTACTGCTTTCAAACTTATTCTGTCACAAATTAGTGGAATTATAAAGGGAAGGAGAGAGTCACAATATCAGTATCTTCTTTTTCCATTAATTTTGCAGAGTTTTTTAATTGATTTATTTGTTTTCAAAAAATGTTTGAGAAGCTAGTAATTAAATCATCTCCTTGTGACTAGTTGTTTGGCTCTGCTGCCTAATTATAGTCAAAGAATACACTTTCATTATTGTGGTTTGACAGTATAAATTAATTTTAACATCACAGGCTACATAATTCTTAGCACTGCCAGGCACTCAGTTACACTCACTATCTGTAACTGTCACAGGGGCCTGGCAGATTGAAAAAGAAAGACAAAGCAAAACAAGACACGCACACACATTCTACACACAAAACAAATCCCAGTGAATACAGGCCTAAATTCTGTCTGCCAAAATTAATAACCATCTGAGCATGCTCACTGTATCTACTGTGATCTGCAGCCCAGGAGCTTCAGTGTTACAGGGAAGCTTGCTGGAAATATAGACTCTCAGGGGGAAACCCAAATATCACTCCTGAAAATCTACGATAGCAAGTTTGTAGGTGATTTTTGTGTACATTAAGAAATATTGAACACAGCACTGTGACTTTTTTGATCATTATATTTTATGTTTAAGAATAAAGGCAATTTTTTTTTAAAGTCAAAATTAAACTACCTTACTTTTTCTGATTAAAGAAAGTGCGTATTGCCTATTTATGGATAAAAATAACATTCGTGAATTTATAAAGACCAAAGTAAAACTTTTTATAATTGTGTGACTTGAAGATTATTTTTTATTTTTTTCATAATTTGAAGATTTTTAAAAAACTTTTATTAGTACATGTTCACAGTACATACTGTAATGACTATGTTACATCCGGAGGTGGACTGTGAGCTGCTGTCCTGCTTGCAAATATATTTCCTGGCGATCGTAAACCCAGCTACAGTAAAGAATTAAAGAAACCGAGTTTAAACTAAGAGAAGGCAATTTATTTAGAGGACGATTTATTTCAAAGTGGTGAAAAAGGGGGAAAAAAACAGATGATAGATAGCTACTCGAGGAGTAGGGAGCATTCCAAAGCGAAATACTCGTGGGCCTTTCGTCGTACACGTAGCCCCTTTTTGTTGAGGTTTTTCCGTTGGGTCGGCCCTGGGAATCTGATTGGCTCTTGGGTTTGCCTGTCACCTCTGCCTTGATTTCCCTCAGCTCTGTGACCTTTGTCTTATGGCAGAGGGCAAACTTATATGGGCGGGTGCCTTAGGGCTAGTTAGAGAGTCAAAAGGGAGAGTTTGCTTTCTGTATGTTAATCAGATTACTTGGGGCCTTCCGGAATTAGTCTCTTTGCCTTTATCTCTGTTGGAATGTAGCTGCTTTTATGTTTATTGTCTGATGAGGCCTTTACTGTATCTTTTCCCTGCCTATGGGACCCTTGTCCCTTCACTTACGTTTATCGTGAGGAGTTTGTACATGTGTAAACACATCCTTCATTCTTTTTAGTTAGTCTTCCCATCCCTTTTCTCTGTACTCCCTCCGTCTCTAGGTCCTCTTCCCATGAGTATTATTCATGTTAGCAACATAAAATGAATAATCAAAGGAATAAAAATATTTTCACCACACAAATAAAACAAAATATAATTCAATCATTTATATGATATGTCTGTATTAGGAGAAATCAAATCCTTATTCATAAAAGTTATGGTGTGATTTAACTTTTAAAAAAATACAAGGCTATCTTAGCACCATTTTAAATGAGATTTCAATAAAGAAGCCACTGGGAGCTGTAAGGATGGCGGGAAAGGTCTGATCCTGTGATAGCGGCTCTCAAACAGCATGCGCGCCGTCTGTGCAACACGCCCAACAGCCTCTTTCTCGCTGCTTCTCTAACACGTGACCCTTGCGGATCCCCCGCCCTCATCAATGCTAATACTCGGCACAGGCAGAAAACATGCAGAGAAGGACTGCTGGAGTTGGTGTAGCGCAACACAAGTAACAAAAGCGAGATGAGATGTCAAAAATCTAGTGTTTACAGGAATAGAATAAAACTACTTCACATAGTAAAGTAATACAAAGCAGATGAATATTTTAGTTGACAAAAATATATAAAATAGATGAACCTATTTTGTTTAAATGCAAATGATCACTAAACATATGAAAACCACTTTTTATCTTAAAAGGAATCCAATAAATACAATACCACTTTCATATATATTAGCTGAAAGAGTTATAAAATAGAATGTAGGAGGAAATATAACTGTCATTTATTTATAATTGTTTGTAAATTGGTCCATTTCTAAAGCGTAATTGGATGATATACATTAAACCTTGTATGGAGGTATATAAATTTATTCAAATTTAATTTCTAAACTTTATTCTCTGGCAATGATTATAGCTTGTGAAAATTTTATAAAAATATTTATTAAAGCAGCTTTTATGACACACAATTAAAGAACAATACAGATGCCCGGTAACTTAGGATTTGTTGAACAGATCATAATAGAGCCATACAGCATATTAATTAGTGATTAATTTTTGAGTGAAAATATGTACCATTTTGCACTGATTTCTGCTTTGCAACTTTGCAATTTGATATTCTTATCACTAGCAAGCTTTATAACCATCTATTCTCTCTCCAGTTGTAACAATATAGTGTTGAATATGCTGAAGTCTTAGTGGGAAGGGGTGGAGGGATTCCGTTTCATGGCACTATTGGAACTCTTACTCAGACTGCGTCCCTGAGGCCAGGGCCCAGTATCAGGGCAGTTTTTGTCATTCTCGGCCTTCACGGGGAACCCTGGCGTACTCACAGCCTGCTAACTGGCATGCTCTTCCAGGGAAGGCTTTATTCCTTTTCTGTCTCTTTTTTTTGGGGGGTGGTACTGGGGATCGAACTCAGGGCCTTGTGCTTGCTAGGCAAGTGCTCTACCACTGAGCTAAATCCCCAGTCCCCCTGTTTCTTCTTCAATTAGTAATTATTTCACTTTATTTATATACACAATGGATATCATTATCACCAACAATGCTAAAGAAACAAGTAAACTTTCTATCTTTAATAATCTGTGTATCTACATACCTATATATGTATCTATATATATATGTATGTGTCTGTCTTCTGTTGTAATGGATGGATTTAACCTTTTGATTCTTCATTCGTTACTTCCTTCCTGTCTGAGTTAGGTCACAAAGGTAAGAAATGAGAGATAAATGTGTTTATGGTTGAACTGGGCGTCCCAGGTGTTTTGTTCTAGCAGATAAAGTACTGTGTTTACTCATAAAGGCACAATTCAGGCATTCAATGGAGTGGAAGTTCTTTTAATGGGAGTTTGCAAGACTGAGTTTTCTAACACATCAACTTCCAAGAGAATGTGGAGGGTAGGTGGGTGTAAGAAAATCTGTAGGAGGATGAGGAGGAAAGTGACATCTCACAGCTACGCTTACTACTTGCTGATCTGCAACAACATGTGCTGTTATACTCTGCTATTAACAGAAGGATGTGTAGGAAAATTTTAGATAACAATGTGACATGTGACAGGGGTAGACTTAGGCAGTCAGTGAAGAAAACAACAAAAGAGGGTAGTGAACAAACTTGTGTCTGTACACTTTTACTATTAGGCTTGACAAGTGGGAATGAGTGTCAGTGTGTCAAATTGTGTCACCTGCACAAGAGTCCTGCCCGCCTGGGCGAGGGGGACTGGCAGAAATGGGCACCGACTGTGGGTAACTGCTAGAAATCAGAGTGCCTGTACTGCTCCGGGGAGCCTGCTAATAATGGGAAGGTCGTGAGGTCACTTCTCTAGCTCTTTCTGGCACACAGGATGTTTCACAGTCAAAAATCATAGCTGCTCACCAGCTAAGGAAAGAAGCCAACAACTTCCCGCTCGGTCTTTCATTCCCTTACTTGACCCTATAAGGGAAAGCAGGACAGATAGGGAGCAAAACACTGACCAAGTCCTTTCTTCTACAGTGCTGGCCATTAGGGCGCAACCTACTTCAGAGGTGAAATGCAAGAAAAGTCTTTGATTTAGTTGTAAGACTAATTTTTATCTTTATATTAGACTCAATTTATGAATATCTGAAAGTGAAATTATTCTAAAACTCTTTTAAAATGTGAAAATTACTGAAAGTCTGTAGGATGAGCTGGAATTGTATCGACAGCAAGAAAAGATCTAAAAAATCATGTTTGAAGGCACTGGAAAAGGAGAAAATATGCTGTTTGTTGGCTCTACCCCTAAGGAGTATAGCCACCTCCAAAATCTGCCTTATACATGCATTAAATGTAGAGTCATTCACTTGCAAATATGCCATATATAAATTATTTTGTTTTTAAACTGAAGTATGATGAAAATCTCCAAATATATCATATATAAATGAATGCAAAATAAAGCATTTCCTGTCAAATATAACTTTCAGGAACTTCAAACACATTAATCCATCAACAAATAGGTATTGCACATTTATTCATTCATTCAAATATATGTTGAGTACTGCAAATAGGCACTAGGGCTATAAATATGAGTCTGGAAAATCTTACATATCTCATAAGGTTTAATAAAAAGCATGTTTGAACATTTTCTATTTGTTAAATATTGCATTAGTTGTTTAAACAGGTAAAGATTATCAAAATGCTATTGCTAACCTCTCTATTAAAGTGAGGTAAAGAATTAGACTTAACTCTCACCGAAAAGTGGAAGAGGATAGATTTACTCTGATACAGATCAAGAGACACTGGTGCAAAAGGAGAATCACGAGAAAGTTATTTCAGGGAATTGGCGAAGACAGGATGCTAGATTAGTGTCACGATACTGAAATCTGTGTTGGTTAAGCCTCACGAAAATACCGAATCAGTATTTGTCAGCAGAATTCTCCAGACTCGAGTGTTCTCTGCACTGTCAAGAAGAATAGACCCACGTACAGGTCTTTCTAATAGTTCTGCACTATCTCACTAGAGCGTTACATCTTCCTGACTACTGTGCTGTTAGGACATAGTGACTCCTTGGCCTAGAGGAGAAAATTAGGACAATTTCTGTTCCTCTCTCCACTCCACAGAAGAACTGATCACACATTCTCTCTGTCACCATCCTCGGCGGTCCTGCTCAACCCTCTTTCAACATTAGGATCAAACATGCTAACAGCAGAAAGGTACAGGATCTAAAGCCAGAGATTTGAGATTTGCGTCACAGGTCTGCTACTTAATCCTCTTGTGAGTGCTTTTCCTTAACATCTCTGGGTATGATTTTATGCAAATAGGTACCTCTATAACAGCTGTTGTGAATATAAAGTATAATTTTTGAAAATGTTCTGTAGATGAGAATACACAAGTCATATAGCGTGTATAAATATTATAAAATATTCAGAATCAAATCGATCACTTCTCTACATTCCCCAACAACACTCTGCATTAAGGTATATTATAGAAATTGTTGCTATTGTGCTATAGTACAGTGTATCTTTTTCTCTCTCAGTAGGTAACAGATTCTGAAGAGGAATAGTGCCTTCATTGAGTTTTGTAACCATGGTCCATAGGAGATGTAAGGGGATTAATTGAGGAGGGTGTTTGAGACTAATGGGATAAAGTTAAGATTATTTAAATCCCAGATATATAGAAAGGCCCCCAATACATTTAAATATTATATTTAACACTAATTTATAAGTAGTAGTGATTCAAGAACATAAACTAACCTCTTTATAGACAGCGATGTTTAAGAAACTTAGGAAAAATGCATAACCATTCAACCAGTGTCATATGGTATATTTGACTTTTTGAAAACGAGATTAAACATCGTATAAAGCCGAACGTGTTCTCAGTCTTCTTCCCACGTATCAGGAGACTGGCCTTCTAACGTGCACAGTGACCTGGCATTTCAATGACTGCTCCGGCGTCCTCTCCGTCCACCTTGGTGACAAGCCCCCTTCGGTCCATCTCGCAGGCGCCCTCCTATGAGAAGCCTGGAGCTCTTTTCAGAAAGGTCTTCTAGTTTTCCATTCTGGGCTCTTTCCTCATCGGTGCCGTTTGAGTGGGTGTTTTAACTCACGTTCCCGCGAGGGCGACACTCAGGGAGGACGCCCGTTCGCTGCACGGTGCGGTGCCTGCGCTTCTCCGGTGGCTCGGCCGCGGCTTCCCGGGGAGGAAGGTCCTTCCTGAGGCGCCTTCACTCTGCGGGCGGGGGAATGACCCGAGGCCGGCCGCAGCCCCGTGCTGAGCTCCGGCTTGTGCGGGGCAGGAAGAGGGGCCCGTACCGAGAGGCTGCTGCCCGGGCCGGTTTATTTCAGCCGCTTGGCAGCCCTGACAGAGGATCCCGCCCAGGCACGCAGCCGAAATAATTCCAGCGTCTCTCCTGTTGGTCTGGTTGGCTTCACTCTTGGCGATCGTGCTCTGTGCATCCCCGCCCTTGGCCCTCCCAAGTCCGGGGCGCGCCTGCAGTCCGGCATCGGTCCCAGCATTTCTGGGAGGACCACGTATTCCCTGAGGAAGGCGGCGCCGACTCAGCCTGCTGCACTTCTAATTTGCGCTGAAGTCGTGGCTAGACCGCAGAACGTCTGGCGCGTCTATAGCTCTGAACTCGACTCAGATATTCTTCCGTTTTTTGCAGAAATGGCGAGGGACATGTAGCAGAGCACTCAGTTTGTCTTCAAGCTTGTGTCTCTTTCCCAGAGACAAGGACTGACATTTGGAAAACTAAAGACTCTTGTGTGGCTTCCCTTCTTTTTCAGTGTGTTGAGAAGATTGCCTTTAACAGCACGTGCCACCTTTGCCGAGGGCGTCTACGGGTTTGGAGACTCCTTCCTTGTTGCTAAGGAAAACCTCACTCGTGTTTTCTACTCTGAAAACTCACTCGGAACCGCACAGTTCTCAGAGCAAACGGTAAACACGATCACCCTCTTGTGTGAGGTTTGTTCTCCTCCACGGCTGCCCGACCGAGCCCGTCACAACTATTGCAAGTGTTCTTTAATTTACTCAAGATGAGAAAAGCTACTTTCTCTCAATTTCTTGTTACTTCAAAAATATATTAAAAAGGAATTTTTCTTTTGCGTTGTTACAGATAACAGGTAAGCTAAACAATACTGTAAGAAGTCTCAGGGTACTTAAAAATCAAGAGCAGCTATCTGTGGTCACATATCCAGAGAATCCTCATATGGAGGAAAGAATAATGATTTTGTTTTTAACCATAGAAGGGATCTTTTGAAAGTAGAAAGTTCCTTTTCTAATTCTCTTGGTCTTCTATTGTAGCAGAACTTTTACACGCGTTCACAGGGTATGTTCTGGAAGTCACTCGTGTCCCTTAGAGCAGTGCTGTGCAGGGTAAGGTAACACAGTATGGAAACATTATATCGAGTCAGGTAATTATTTGAAGGACTGTGCAACTTTAACCTATAGTGATTAGAATGCCTGTTAGAATTTGAAATGATTAATGTCCGATTCTGAGTGAGAATCTTCATTGTTAATAGCCTCAGAAAGTGTCGTCAAACAATATCCTTTTGTCCTGAGTTAAGAGTCTTTTAAACCTAATCAGAGTCATTTTCCCACAGGAGAAAATATAAACTAGTTTGCTTTAGGCAGTATTGAAGCATTCCAAGGAGAGCTTTTATTTTTCTTTACAATTCACAGAGGTGTTTTACTAGGAGACGCATTTCACAGCCCACTTAGCTAGCTTTGCGGTGTCATAAAGGGAAGGTTACCTTGGGTTAGTTTCTTGTGTGTCCACCTGATCTGCGGGCTTTTTTTCTCTCTTAAAGGTGACAGCAAGATGACTGATTACAGCCGACTGCCAGGCCACTTCTGGAATGCGTGACCTTTTCTGGAATCAAGTTAGAAATTCAGAGGACATGAAGAAATCACTGTGAATTAATAACGGAAGAGAGTTTAACACCCATTGATCAGTTGAGCAGATCATCATCATGTTCACTTGCTCCTGAAAATCATTTGCAAAGGATATTCTTTCAATTACAGAGAAAATTAACTACCTCACAAGAACCAAATTAAGAAGTCCAGGGCAATGAGCTGGGAAGGTCTTCATGAATGGTATGGCCACCTGATGAGCGATGATTTCACATTTAATTACAATGGTGTATAATTTATAACTCTCATTCTCTTCCTTCAAATCATGTCACACTGGTGGGGTGCCCAGCCGAGCGAGTTCTACACTGGGAAGGGCCTCTACAGAAGATGACCCTGTCATGTCCGTGTGACATAGAGAGCACTGTAGCCAGTAGTGCGGGCTTTTGTTTTGACTGATGGGACAGGGTGTCTTAGAGGCTTTTTCGCCTACAGCTCCAGAGCTGTGCTGGTGATTACAGGACGGACTTTGGATCTGCCAAGAAAGATACTTACTCCACCTACTCCTCTGGGACAAGATACTCATCTGGGACTTGGTGAAACAAGATCAGAAGGTGATGCAGGACAAGAAATAAACGTTTTTGGTTTTCAGGGATGTAATTTGTAGGAGTACAAGGATTTGCAAATTTTCTGAGGGGAAAGCTCCGAATGTGGCTGATGTCACGGAGCTGCATTTCGTGTTCTCCTGTAGGGAGGAGCATTAGGGAGTCGGGTTTCATACCTCCAGAAGAGCATGACTGCTTCTGATGCTGAGGTCCGAATTGCTCTTTAGCAAATAGCAGCCACCCTGGAAAGGGGCAAGTGTGGATGGTTGATGACAGACAGCATCGTAGCTCTCCACTTCCATTCTTCACAGCTCACTATTGTATTTTCACCACCTTCAGTCCCATCAGAATCATTTTTGCTCTTCAGACAGAAAAACGTGTATCACTATTCACAGACATTTGGTATCCTAGTGGGAAGGCCATTTTTAAAAAGTTCAGTGTGTAGCTGGGCGTGGTGGTGCAGGTCTGTAATCCCAGCACTCTGGAAGACTGAGGCAGAGGAGTCATAATTGCATCCCAGGCTGGGCAATCTAGTGACTTAGTGAACTCTGATCTCCAAAAATGTAAAAGGGCTGGGGACATAGCTCAGTGCAGAGGCTCTGAGCTCAATCTCCAGTACTAATAAGTATTCAACATATTTTCTATTTTAAACATATGAACTTCTAAGGTTCAATGCATTCAATAAATGCATTTGGAGTGCAATGCAATAGAAAAGACTTTGTTTTAAGAAGAAAGTAAGCATGATATTTAAGGAACAAACCTCTGATGCATTAAAAGTAAGGAAAATATAAATAGGGGCCAACATTAGCACAGTACTTAACACTGTGCAGGAACTGTTGAAATTACAAGCCATTATAATTAGAAAAGAAAAATAATACATAAAATATAAAAGAACAGAAACCCACTTTAGGTGCAGATTATGTAATTTGAGCAGAACCGATGTGAAAGGGATCCAAGTCTTTGCCTCGTCTGGAGGGCACCATAGTGCGCACACTGGGAAGGGGAAAAGGTGTGCGTGATGTGCTGGACAGCCTGGCTGCCATTACTGTGTTACTGGAGACGCACTGCAGGAGCACGTGACTTCTGTTTGTGAAGGGCCTTGCAAGTTTTAGAAAACCGTTCCCATAAAAGACACATAAACAAACACAATTGCTTTTCACACTCTTTCCTGTAATGTAAGAATAAGAATTAGACTCGTTTAAAGAATTCTGCTTCTTTCACAAAACAGCCTTCTAAATTCTTTACGATAGCTCATAGCCATCTGTGTTTTCTCTTGTCCCCAAATATCACTCATTTACTCAATGTCAATGCGTTTGCTGGACAACTGCTCAGATGGGATAAAATCCCCAGTGTCAGGTCCTTCCTCATATGATGCTATGGTAACAGTGTGTTTCTGCTTTTCTTCAAGGCCGCTGCCCACTGCCCCGTCTTTTCATTTCTTTGGTCTGCACTTAGGTAATTTTTGCAACAAGACAGACACTCTGCATAGTGCCTCTTGCTCCTTCTGTTCAGTGTTCTCAGAATCTGATTCTGCTTTCCCAGTGGATAGCTGACGTTTATTTGTGGGCTGATGGTGCTGAAAACGAAGAGACTCACATAGTTCCATTGTCAAAATTTTGTAGATTGTGAGTCTGGGATGGACTATAGAACAAACATATTCATAGGTGAAAACATTTCTCCAAAAATATAGTTGCTTGAGGGCAAGCGAAAAACCACTGGAAGCTAATACAACATGAAATTTAGAAGGTTGTTGCTGTGATTCGTGGGTGTTTTCATGTTGGAAATGTAATTCTCACTGAAACAGTGCTTAAAGGTGGCACCTTTCCAAGGTGATTAGGTCGCGCGTGCAAAGACCTCGTGAATGAACGAATGTCATTGTCCGTCGCAGGCATGAATGAATTCGTGTCCATTATAAAGTGACTTCAGCTCTGCCCTCACTCTCTCACAAAGGCGTGATCTCCTTCTGCCCTGGGAAGCTGCGGAAAGAAGGGTGTTGCCTTGATCTTGGGCCTCCCAGCCTCTGAAACTGACAAATAGATCTCCGGTCTTTCTAGATCATCTGGTCTGTGAGATGCTGTTGTATCTGCACAAAACCGGCTAAGACAGCAGTCTTCTTTCAAAATGAATATTTCAAAGGAACTATCTTTACTACACAAAGGATAAAAACGGTAAAAACTTGAATGAAAAAATCTTCTCTGTATAATATAGACAAAAGAAACAGCTGGAAAGTCGTATCGAATGTACAGAACTAACACGAAGAAAACTTTCATTGGATTGCACATGTTTAAATGCTCTAATGCACAAAGCATTTGATAAAAGTGAAGAGCAAAGGCTGGGAAAAGGCCTAATCAGTTTTAAAACCTAAGAACAGATTTTGGACAAAACAGACTGAAATTTAATGTTAGTGCATCCAAAATTATAGCAAACAGCTTTTAGTCAGATGCAAAAAATTAGTATCTACGCAACGTTTTGGCAGTTGTTTACCAAAAGTGATGTACGCTCTGAGTTCATCTGATTTCCGGAGAGTACTTGTGATTTTTGCCCTGAAGATGTCATCAAACTATTATTGTAAGCATAAAGACTTTAGTACAGACAAGGTGACTTGGAGATGTCGATATGTGACGATTTTTTTTTTTTTTTTAATTTTTGGGACATCTTTGGGGATTTTCAATGGGGAAAAAAAAACCAAAACAAAACAGTAAAAACTTCTCTCAGGGGACACCAAAACGCTACTGCACAGGCTTTGTGCTGTCTCTTTAGTTTGGAGATGAGCATGTGCACGGTGAGTGAGATTTGTCACAAGCAAATTTCTGAAAATATTTGTATCAGGAGTGAGAGGTGGGACTATCCGTTATGGCATTTAAAAAAGAAACAAAGAAAAGATCCACTTCTTCAAGATTATATTTGTGTGAATCACTCGCTGTGCATAAATATGTGTGTGTGTTTAATGATATGAGCACAGTAGAATGTATGCTACTTTATTTTGTCTATTGTCCTTCTTACATCTCTTTATGTAGTTTTGTTCACCTCCTTGTCCAGAGCGATATTTTGGGTATGTCTTATCAATTTTCTGATCTATTTTAGTCAAAAGGTCTTTGTCAGTTAAGTAGGAATTATAATTTCAGTAATAAAACTTTTCTCCCATCGTAATTCCCATTTGCTTATATACTGGAAATGAGAACTCTCTACTGTACATGGTCTGTCTCAACTGTGTTTAACTACCTGCTTTTTTAATGCGAGGGTCCTTCCTCCCTATTTTATCGTTTTAGTTTTGTGATTTACTGGACAAACTGAGGCAGAATGTCACCACACATCACCATTTTTAATCGTGAACAGTTAAGGGAAACTTACTACCAACACAAAGTAAATCAGCACTTGGAAAAAATGGCTGCCACTGAAACACAATAAACTGAGAAGAGAATTTTTATGATCTCATTAGCATTTTTAATAAGGTTTGAGCACTGATAAAATGAATGCTGTAATAAAAATAGAAAACTGTAAATGGAATGGTTCTTGAATATTAATTTCTCTCAACAAAACCCTTAAAATATGATTTTTGGAAATAAGCAAATCTCAAGAGAGAGAGAAATAGAATAGAAAATGTGGTAAGAGTTGAGCACACAAATTTTGGGGGGTGTGTGTGTGCTGGGGATCAAACGCAGGGCCTTGTGCTTGCTAGGCGAGCACTCTAACCACTGAGCTAAATCCCCAGCCCCCAAGCACACAATATTTTTAATTAGATGAGGAAACGGTTTCTTTAAGGATGCAGCAGAAAATATAAAAGAGAGAAATTATAAGTTATAGAAATATACATGAAATAAAACAATATTAAAATAAAGGGTACAGATAAAAAAATGATACCAGAATAGTCGTTAAAACAAAAAAAGAAATATAACAGGAAACTCCTAAAGATTGATGCAAATGCTCAGGTTTCAAAAACACCCTCTCAGAGGTTATTCTTTGTGCATATTCATTTACATGTGGAGGTTCATTCACATGTTAATTTATTTGCTCAATATTTACTAAGAAATAATGCTTCAGATATCTAAGTGTACAAAATTCTGCCAAGTGTAGTTCTGGCCTTTGAAGACACTCACGATGCTCTGAGGATCAGTACAGTCAG
>PVJO010022111.1:0-28666 GCA_004026905.1 Hystrix cristata | reverse complement strand
AAAAAAAAAAATGAGACCGTAAACTGTCTCTCTAGTGAGTTGTGTTTTATAGTAAGCAAATGGAAGATTTGCGTCTAGAACCTAATCTAGCATACAAATCCAGAGCATGAGCTAGCATCATCTCCTGTATTTGTCAGATTTACTGCCTCACTGGAATGAAATGGGATCACTAACAGAAATTTCTTCAGCCTAGTAAGAGACAGGAGCTTCCTACTTCTGCCCACTTGCAGGAAGGACTCTTAGAGTACATTTGAATAGCTCCAAGGGCTGGATTTTAACTCAAGGCCAGTAAGTAACCAGATAGTTATTGTTTACAAAAAAAAAAAGAAAAGAAAAGAAAAAAGAAAAGGAAAAAAACACCTCTGTCAAGCAATCCTTTTTACTATACTTGACTATAGTCAAGTACGAGATGCTAAATCTCACCCAGAAGGTAGAAGATCACTAGGATTTCCTACTGTCTGTCTCTGGGTAGTGAATTATGAATTCACAGAAATACAGTGAGAGAGTCTGCAGGGGGCTTCTACACAAGGCATTTTCCCAGCCCTCCTCTTTGTGGGTAGACATTCAGTAGGCACCTTTGCTGCCTGGCCTGCTCTCCTCTTCCATTTGCAGAACTGGGAATTTATGGAGGCCAAGATATGGGGAATAAGAATAAGGGAATGGAGCAGAAGATGCAAGAAAAGAAAACAAGAAAAAGAAAAGAAAAGAAATTGTTGCCAAAGTTAAAACACAAAGCTTTTGAGTGGCAGAGGATTGAGGAGCCAGAGCAAGAGACTGGAAAAAAGCAAAGAGCCTTCCCAAGATGCCCTGGATCTCTATTCCTGAGTCAGGAAGAAGAAAAGATGTATTAAGTCTTCAGTGGTTATAGAATCTAAGGCATGAAAGTACTGTCCTGACTCTGACATCCTTCAAGCTGTTTAGAAAAGGATGCAGACAGAAAATAAGCAACATTGCAGTTGGCCTGGAAATGTTTGCCTTTGGGAAGAATCTCTAAAATCTACATCTCTAAACTCATTGTTTTTGAGCTGTGAAAACTGAGACTCCTTGAAGCAAAGTGCTTGTCCAAGGAACACTGTGATCAGCAACCGGGAGGGGCCCAGGAGCCTACATCTCCTCCAGCATGGGCTCTACTCTGCTCCAACACCACTGGCATCATAATGACCAGTGATGTTTGGTAACTGGCAGGTGATAATATCAACACAAATATTTCAAGTGAGATAAAATAAAAATTAATCTTCCCAGTGCATTGCAAGTGAGGAATTAAGAATGCACTTGTATGCTTGCTTTTTTAAACACTGTATTTCCTAGTCCAATAGAATCATGCAGCCAGGAATACATGTGCCATGAACCTGAATCCATAAAGACGCTTCCTAATAGTTCACAGAAGCACATTTTCCTCTTCCTTTTTCACAGTGCAGAAGCCAGATATTCATCATTGAAATTTCTGAAGATAGGAAAGAAACCCAGTTGCCTGAGGTCGCCGCCTTTGTTCTGCCTCTAACTTCTCTGTATTAACTTTTTCCCATAAGGATCCATGAACTTGACAAATGAAATCTCAAGGGCTTGTCGCCTGCAAAAAGACTTACTCGACAGAGTAAGAGGTTTTGCTAAAATTGCTTCACACACAATACCTGACGGGGACTCAGCTCCAACCAGCCTCTCTTGAGGGCCTGCTAGAGTTGCCAGGCATCATCTTGGAAGCATCCATGTGCACTTACTCATTTTACTTGCTACATCTCTGAGTGCACCCTGACATATATTTTGCTGAATTATAAAGACATAATCATGAGTTCTACTTCTTAATATACTTTCTCTATTGGCCATTTGTATATTGTCAATCTCAAGGTCTCCAAAAATAATGACCTATACCTCCTTTAATTCTTCATTTTGTTTAGCAGATAGTTTAGTTGAAAAGGCGTAAAGTGCAAACAAGCATATATAAACAAGTGGTATCAGCAGAAAAAACTGACATTTGCATCTCAGCACTATGTCTTACCAGCTCTGGACCTTTTTCTTTAAGCCTTAATTTTCTTATCTATAAAATTTCCCTAAGAACTTTTTCTGTCTCACAGGCAGTTTGTAAAGCACAAAATATGATGATGGTAATAACCCACTATTGAAAATCAAGGTATAAAAAATTATCATTAGGAAGAATAAATTAATTATTATCAAGTTTTTACACACCTAGAAAATTCTGAACATGTTTTACAACAGGAATCATAATTTGAACAGGCTAGGCATGGTGGCCCACACCTGCAATCCCAGTACTCAAGAGGCTGAGGCAGGAGGATCACCACGAGTTCAAGGCCAGCCTGGATGACACAGTGAGTTCAGGGTCAGCCTGAACTGCACAGCATGAGACCCTGTTTTAAAAACAAACAAACAAAAAAACCCAAAAACCAGTTTTTAGCCCTTAGAGTAGAAATTGGATCTTATCACTAAATTTCATTTATTTATCATGAATGATCTAGAAAAGATCTTTGAAATGCTCTAATCTTTAAAAGTGAATACTGTCAAAATCACCAAGAAAATATGCTGAGCACCAAGATGTAAAGCACATTTTGGGGCAATGAGTCACACTAAGACCATCACTCTTAAAATAGTACTCTTGAGAATGAATACTCACATACTCCTTACTCATAGGAGAACACGTCCAGCTGAACACAAGTGCAGGCATGTTGAGTTGAGTTCTTTGAGAATGCACTACACAATTATTAAGCCTAAATGTACATTCTGTATTTTATGCATATAAACTATTTAACCATCATTTTATCGTCATGGCTTTATAATGTAATAGAAGCCTTAAAGGGGTCAGATAAAACCTGGAGAAAGACATTGATAGGAGTTGAATTATTTTCCATGGTTGCAATGATTTCTTCTCATTGACTTTAGAACGTCTCATAAGTCATACCGGAACTAGTTTCCTGATCTGTAATAATCCCTTCCAGTCTGCATGAGAGTAATTACTATAACGAATAGTCCCCCAAAATATATAATAGCTCAAACAGAACAGAAAAACGTTTTCATTTTCTGTTTTTAAATTTATGCTCACACAGTGGTAAACATATCGGTGGGGTGGCCCCTTTTCATATGGCTAACCTAACCTGCTGGGTCATCTGATTCCAGGTGGCTGTAAAGAGGAGATAATAGGAACAGATACGACAGGGTTCCATGAGCCAGGCCAAAGAGCTGAACATATTATTTCTACTCATATTCCATTGACTAGAACTCAGTCTTATGGCCTCACATAACTGCAAAAGAGGTGGGGAAGTGTAATCCAGTTGTGTACCCAGGAACAAGAGGAAAATATATTTTAGTGAGCAATTAGCAACCTACCTACAATGGCATCTCTTGAATATCTCCATGGAGATTTTCCAGGTGGCTTATCAATAGTTTATCCCAAGCATCCAATGTTATTCAATAAACATTTACTAAACATCCTCTGGATATTTTTTCTGTGCAAGCAACGGTTTTGTTTCCAGACAGAGACTCAGACTCATTGGGGAAGAGCCAAATCACAGAAGTCAAGGTTATCCTTAGGAAACTCAGAGTGACAAAATCTTCCCTGAACAAAAGTATTTCTCAAAACTCAAGACTTTAAAAATGAAAAGAAAAAAGACAGATCCCAATGGAGTTCTTGTTCTATCAAAAATTACATTCCCTTCTTGTAATGAAGTACTTGTATTCTTGATCATGGGTCTAGCTGGGACATTTTAAAGGGAGAAAAAGCTTTCGTGTGAGGAAACGAGGTTTAGAGATGAGACTATAATGCTTGGTTGATGCAAGAATCCTTTTTTCAGTATGGAATAAAGCAGTATATTAAAATGTACACAGTAAGGGTTATATGTATATCAATAAAGAAATATCTATTATTTGTGAGCTGCTGTTATGTTCTATTCGTTAACTTTAAAAAAAATAATGGCCACAATTTTCTAACCTATCAAGGATCACAACTATAGGTCAAAAAACCTATACTGTACCGAACAAAGTAGATTTGTATAGGCTTAGACTCTTAGCTTGAGGCAAGTTAACACACTTTTAGCTTCAAATTTTTTTCCTGTTCTTTACTGAGTGGTAGTGTGAATTAAATAACAGCTAATTTGTGATATGTTTGGCTTGTAAAAGTGTTTGTCTCCTAACAAATATTGGATTCTTCTTTTCCTTTCCTCCTATGAATTTTTTTCCTTTGTTCTATACTTTCTTACTGTGTTAATGATTTGGTAAAACTACAGTTGGAAATAAGAAGTATCACTTAGATCTAAAAACAAGATATTATAATTGGGTTTATTGCCAAGATTATTATGATGATTCTCATTTCAATTACCTCGTGAATTTTTCTCTTGAATTTCAAGTGGGTTTTTTTTTCCCCCTGAGTACCGAAAGTCTTCAGTGACATAGAGAAGATGTTAAGCATCGTAAGTCATGGGTACTGTCTGCCGCTCTTTCAGGCAGTCTTCCACCCAGGCACCCCGTGGAGGTTGCACTGTCACCTCTCTCCTGCAGTGGGATATGAAGAGAGGTGATAAGCGGTACTTTCCCGTGGAAGCCCTTCAAAGCCACCGACAACTTACCCTTCCCCTCCAACTACCGCAGTGACCAGCGGTATTCCCCACCCCAAGGCTGGGACAGCTTGTCTCTGCTGGGATCAGCGAAGGGCAGAGTCTCCTGCCTGCAACAGGTATAACATGAGCTACAGGTAATTATTTTTAAGACACTGAGAGTTGGGGGTTATTATCAAAGCACAACCTAATGTACACTGATTGACAAAAGCATAATTTTCTTTTGTTCACATAAACATTTGTATTAGCCCAAGCTATGTGGATGAAAAAATACACAAACTTATTTTCTTGCAATTCTGAGGCTGCAACACCGAGATTGTAGATGATGGCGGGTTGGTCTCTTCAGAGGTCTGTGTTCTTGGCCTCCAAATGACCATCTTCTGTCTGGGTCTTTACATATTCTCCCCTCTGTCCCAGTCTGTGTCCTAATTTCCTCCTTTTAAAAGAGCATGTCATGTTGAAATAGGGTGAACCCCAATTACATTTTCAACTTTAAAATCTCTATCTCCAAATATAGGCACATTTTGAGGTACTGGGGGTTAAGACTTTGTAGTAGTTACTTTTCTAGAGTCAATGGTTTGCAAGAGAGCAGATTTAATACAGGACATTTACACATTACAACATTCATACACACAAACCAGATGCAGGAAGAGTGCAGAACATCTATCTAGGCACTGGAGACCCAAAAGACCCAATTAAGGGCTGGGAGCCCACAGCACTGTCTCATCTAAGTCGGTGTCTGTATTAAAATGCTGAAAAAATCTATACTGGAACCAGGATACGATGCTCGCAGCAGAGATGAAGACCAGAGCTCCCCTGAAGTGAACAGCAGCCGTCCTCAACGACAGCAAGGCCTCAATTCCCTTTTGGAAAACCAGCCACAGCAGAGCCTCTCCCGGGAAACAGCCAGCACCCAGCTTCTGCTCTCCTTCTCCTTTACAGTGCGTCGGCAGCAATCCTCAGGTGGATCCTCTACGCGCACAACCACAGCATCTCAGTCCCGCTGGGTGTTCCTGCTTAAATTGACTACAATAATAAGTCCACCACAGATTTCAAGATAAGAGCCAGATTTGTTCGCTTGACCTAGAGTGCATCATTTTATATCATGTACCTTGAGACCATCAGAAATATAAACCTTGGTTACAAATCCAATATTGACCAGAAGCTAGTAATTAGTTTGAGACGATACCCTATGAATGTTTAACCAATTTAATCACCTATCAATTTAGGGTCACAAAGATATAGTCACTTATCACTAGTTTCCAATATCCAACAATTGCATCATATATATCCCAAACAACTATAGAAATATGAATAATTAATCAAACAGTTTTTACCACTTCCAATAAAATGTATTTTTTTCATTTTTAAGACTGTTTTCCAAAAGTTTTACCTCATGGAATGATTTAGATATGAAAGGAGTTTGTGTAATTTCTAGAAAAATGAACTAGAAGTCAGAAATTCATTTTGGTTTCATTTGGGTGACAAATTGGCTAAGTGAGCTTGAATGAGCTACCTAACCTCTGTGGGTCCCCATTTCTTTTAGTTCTTCTTTTATCTTTTGTATTAGCACATGTTTACAGTACAGGATAATTACACTCGTTATAGGGAGTTGGTGGATGACACAACACAGGCTAATTCTTCTGATTTCTTGTTCTCCTTCCCTCCATCTCTGGATCCCTTTCCTATTTGTAACTGATCTTGCTGTTTCCTATTGTCTTTCATTTTGCCTTTTATGGTATTTATACTTTGAGTTTCCTATATAACAGAATCCATGTGATATTTCAGCTTGTATGTCGGATTTATTTCACGTGGATTCAAGGTGCATAGATTTTCCTATATCCATCAATAGATGCATGGATAAAGAAAATGTGGTATTTATACATTGTGGAGTGCTGCTGTGCCATAAAAATGGTCCCCATTTCTTCATTTATAAAACTAGAAACCCAACGAAGGAATCATTGAGACTCCTCCTGTGGCAGCAAGAGCCACACGTGGCTCTTTCGATCTCTAGCCTGACCCTCCTTCTGACACTGGCGCTCCCCAGAACCCAGCTCTCTCCAGGTCACTGAGCTCTCCACAGTCCTCACACTCCCCGCAGCTCTGCGACCCCTGGGACTTTGTCTCTTGCTGTCATGTTCCTGTTTATAGTGTGGAGAATCAAATGAGTCTCGGCGTGGGGAGGGACACCAGCTTATGCTTTCCCAGACATTTGGGCATCTACTGCTCCCTCCGCCTGACATTCATCCTGCGCCCACACTTCCCACAACACATTCACCATTTCTATGAGGAAAACACCTGTTCTTCATCGAAAGCCCTGTTCCAGGTTTTCTGCCTCCTCTATTGAACATTCCCTGCCACACTCTAAACTTTTGCCGCCCTCCAAACCGGTTCCCTCCTTCCATCCTTCTGCTACGCCCCAGCCCCTGTGATGACAGACGTGGACCTCCCAGCCTGGCGATCGTTCCTTTGAGCAGCCTTTTGCTTCCTCTGGCCTCCAAGGATGAAACTGTCACGTTCAGCTCTATCTCCATCCTCCACACCTTACGCTGTGCATGGTGATGACTTCTCTGTTCCTGAAAGAGGCTACTAGGCAGAAGAGATCATTTAGATGTAGAGGAACTCTGTAATTTTCATGCACAGAAGCCAGTAAAGAGATGAAGATGGATTCCCAGAAGCCCTGTATGAAGCTAAGCTCATTGATCTAACAACAACCAGATTGGAATTCTTCCCTAACAGACTCATCACTGGGAAGGGGTGGGAATGAAAGTGGGCTAAGGAGGGATTTTTAGCCTTGCTGCATTACAGGGTTGGAAAGAGTTCCCCCTAGTAAAACCTTACTTATTACTCTTTAGTCATTTTTTTCTGGGAAATCGAGAGCTCTTATTTGAAGATCAATTTTTTTAAAAACTGAGATACCTGCCATGGGCTTGAGCATGGTGTCCTAGAACAAAATATTCTTGGGGAAGATTTGAGTGAGGAGACAGAAATGAGGTCATTTTCAAAACGGCTTCAAAAGTTAGCCGGTCTCCATCTTTTCCCAGAAGCTGGACGCAAAGGCTGCAAAGGAGTGATGCAGGTTAAGTCACCAACTCCCTGAATTGAAAGGCGCGTCCCGCACACTCATTATCCTTATTAAAATGTGGATGCGCTGCTGCCTTTGCTCTGAGGTGAGGTGGGATGGAACATAAAAGCAGCCGTTAGTACTAATGACACCTTGTCTACCACCTCAAAGCTGACATTTAGCACAAAGCTAGCATTTGAGATCTTTAACAGATTGATAGGCGTTTCGATTGGGCATTTTTTGGCTGTTGCTTTTGTTTTAAGAGCCTATGAATTTTTAGTTTTACTAGGAAAGAAAAACATCAACTTTTTGAGAGTAAAAAAATAAATATGAAAATGCTGCAGTGGTTGCAGACTGGAGGAGACCGGCAGCTGATTTAGCCATTATCTGAAAAGCAACAACATCCTGGTAGCGGAATTCAGCTCACTTAGTGAGACGGCCTCGACTTATCCTGGAAATCAGCGGCGAGTCTGACGACTGCAGTGAATTCTCCTAAATAGGAAAAACGAGGGGTAGAGAAGAGGGTGTTAAATACTGTGGATGTCAACTCACACATAAACTGGCCACAGTATTTTGATCTTATCCCTTTACCAGTGCAGAAAAAGGTGTAGGTAAGAGGTCAATGTAGATGATTTAAGGACAATTAGAGATCTTTTGAATTCAAAATCCACATGGTTCAGGGAAATATAGCTGAGCAGAATGACACACAATAAGCTTCAAAGCATCATATGCGTGTTTGGTAATTTGGTCTCACTGAGCCTAATGCCCTTTTTAAAATTTTCTTATTTATAAAAGTGCATTTTAATCTACAAATGAATCCCCCTCTGCATTATGTCTGCATTCTTTGTGTTAGTGGTAGAGAACACTGGCCCTTCACTCAGGGTTAAACATGGATTATCTCCTGTAACCCCCACAACTTTATGGAGTGGGGCCTGTTGTTAGCTCCATTGTGCACCGAAGGCGCAGAATTGTTCAGTAATGTATCTACGGTCACAGAGCCAGAAAGTGGCTTTGAACTCAGGCTGCCTGAGAGCAAAGCCAGTACTTACTGCTTCCACGGGAAAAAGCGGAGCGGACTCCTGTCCTGTGAGAGCTGCTAAGGAACATGTGAAATGAGAATTAGGGAAAATACATTTCATTAGTGCCCTGAGACTCTTCAAAAGAGGAGACAACATCAATGTTCGTAACCAGCAGAGGAGTTGAAGTTTATTCCACAAGTGTCTTTCAGATACATTGAGGAGGATTAGCTGCTGCAATTGGACTTTTTTTTTTTTTTCTTTTGTGCTGGGGATCAAACTCAGGGCCTTGCACTTGCCAGGCCAGCGCTCTACCATGTGAGACTCAGAACATCATGAAATCATGATGTGGACAAGGACATCATGGAAAATAGGGACAAATTTTACCCTCAGATAACAGGCTCGCATCCTTAATCTCCTCCGATAGTACATATAATATTCGGAGGTGTTAGTCATCTCTTTTGCCTTCTACCAGCCCCAGAGCAAATGGTAGCAAGATTCAAAGATTTCAGAAAAATCAGAGATGAAATAAATAATATTCTGTATTAACTCATTTTCCTGTAATTTTGAGAAGGAACATTGTGCTTTATTGCAAGTCAATAAGCTCTGCCGCTCTCTGAACATGGCCATCTCCCACGGTGAAGAGAATGGTCAGGAACCACACACAGAGGAAATGCCCTGAGCTTTTGCTACGAAAGCTTTTCTTCCGGTTTACTTTAAAAATAATTGTACAAATAATAAAGACATACTAAAATTTTTAGTGAAAAGAACAAAATTACTCATAATACCCACAACTACCCAGATACGATCTTAACACTTTGGAAGGAATGTAGTCCCCAGACACAGATCCTGTCGGCTCTTGACCCTTTATATAGGAGGAGCACCAGAATGCAGGCTTAGAGACCTGAATCCGTGCTGGCTCCGCCACCAGCTGTTGTTAACTCAAGCAAATACCCTTCTTCCTGGGCTCACTAGAGAAATGTGAGTGATCTACATTGCCTACCAAGTGCTAGGACATTTTGTGTTGAGTATGTTTTTGTTATATTTTTTCTTATATCAGTACCTATTCGTGGTACATAGTGATTATATGCGTTGTGGGGACTTACAGGAATACGACACATCTAATTCTTTTTTCATCTCCTTCCTACCCCCTCTCACCACCTCTTGGTCCTCTTTTCTTTTGCAAAGATCTTTCCCTCTGTTTCCTCTTATCTTCTTATATTCTGTTCTTTATTTATACTTTTTGTTTCTCCTGTAAGAGAAACCATGTGATATTTAAGCTTGTGTGTCTGAGGTTTTTACATTGATAACAGAGTGTGAACTTCCTCAAAAAAGGCTACAGCACACACATCCACAACCAGTACCAGGTATCTCAGAGAGAAGAGAAAGGGGGAAAGAGACAGACACAAAGATAGAGAGAGAGAGAGATACTGGAAACTTTCCAGAGCTGAACTCCTAATGCACCACCAGCCATTAAGTGTTGAAACATATAATTATAACCACCACAAACTTAATGGGTACTATGTATGGAAATGGGAGCAAAGGAAAAATAAAAAATCTGGCACACTCTCTGACCCACTGTTCTTTAGACATTTTTCGTGTATTTATCTCTACATTACATATCTTAGAAGTGCAGGATCAGCTTCTAATTCTCCCCATCCCTTGGGGTCTTGGAGCAGCACAAATTAGAAAAGCAGAAGAAAGAGGAGGAGGAGGAGGAAGGGGAGGGAGGAGGAGGAGGGAGAAGGAGGGGAGGAGGGGGAGGAGGAGGAGAAGAAAGAGAACAAGGAAGAGGGTGGTGGAAGGGAAAGGAGAAGTCTGGGGGGCAGCTCTTTCTACTAACTCAAAGTTCAAAACCTCTAGCGTTAGTACTGTAACATGTGGCCAGCTCCAGGGCCGTACTCTTCAAATTTATCCACAGCATTGCTAAATGACACTACAGTGCCTGGTTGTTTCTCTGTAAGGCTACTTTTTAAAGGTGTTTTAAAAAGGGATGGCAACAAAGACCTGGGCACCCTGTAATGAGCACACTGGGATGGAAATCTACTGCCATGCTGCCAGCAGCTCCTTCCTAATCCCTAGATATTGCAGGCCACAAAGAACCTGCTGCTCATAAAACCAAGCTGCACAACCCTGAGATCCACTCTGTTTTTGTAGTTTTACAAGTTACCCAGCAAAGAAGTGAAAGCAACACACTGAAATATGGTATTATTTACCCCCCAAACCCAAAAAGGAACACAGAGCAGTGTAGCTCCTTCATAGTGGGGAGAAAGAAATGGAGCAGCAACTCGTTTACTTTGGAAAAAATGCTCCCCAAGATTAAACTCCTAAAACCCCACCAATGTGCCACGTCTCTGAATTTTTGTGAGGTTGATCTCCCATCTGCTCACACACACATGATTTTCACAAGGTAATAGCCAATCTAGTGTTTATCAAGCCACACTAAGGGTGTGTTAAACTGCAGGCTGATCTCCGCTCTGTCTCCGATTCAGCAGATTTTAGACAGGGCCGAGAGTAGGGAATATTAACACATCTCCAGGTGTCGATGCAGTTGGTCCAGGGCCCACCCACCCTTTGAACTACTCTTCCAAGTCGTCTAACAGCCGCTGCTGCCTGTCCACCAAGGCCCGCAGCACATCGAACCAATCAAAGTTCTTGCAGACTTAATTATGATCAAGAGAACACACGAATTATCTGAGCCCTGGATGACGGCTCTGTCCTTGCCAGGAGAAGCAAAGTGTTCCCTCTCAGCTGGTACTGGAAAGAAAAACACTGGGTATGAAAGTGCTGTAGGAGCTGAAAGAGCCAAAGGAAATAGAGGTTACTTAAAGCTAAGATTGCTTCAGAACTGGAGTCTGGCATCAAATTCAGGGGTGCTGATGGAGAGCTACTGAGATATCAATAACCGCACCACATTCCCAAACTGTAATTTGCTCCAGAAAAGAGATCGCATCTCGTACAGCATTTATAACTGGGATTCTTACCCGATTGCATTTACAAAGAGATTATCTGAGATTCATCTACCTTTCTTGCAAAGGCAATATTAATTAGGCTGTGGCAAGAATAAATACCGCACTTTTCAAATTTTGATAGTGAAATTAATCTCTGATTTCCTCACAGATAAGTTATTAGTTTTAGTTTATGTTTACTAGAGAAGAGAATTTTCCAAGTCTTCTACTTGGTCTTGTCTATAGTAATGGGGCCCAGTTCCCAGAATTCATGGTGAAGATTCTGTCTATTGCCAAAAATGTCATTTTAATTATGTATGTATGAGAGGACTGTGAATACAACCACATTGAATGAGGACCTATCACCCCAAAAGTCCTTAAATGTTTAGTTAGACCATAGTGGTATGTGACACCATCAGGCATCAGTCAATTCAGAATCATGGATTTGTAATTATCTAAAGTCTAGTCTTTCCTCCAGTGTACAATAGTCTCGTAGGTGGGTTTGGATTCCTTTGGGAAAGGATTTGGAGAGGATTTGCAGTATTAATTTATTACAGAGACCACCTTCAAGGATACCCAAATTTCTCTTCTGGCAGGGTCCTGGGGCCTGGGTCTTTGGACTGCTTGCTGTCTGCTCCTTAGGTCTGGATATCAGGTAGGGGAACATGACTTTATGCAGACTCAGATTGCTCTTGTCTTCCTAGCTCTATATTTTTTATCTGTTATCTAGCAGGTTGCCACTGTGTGGTACACTTGAGAACTCTGTGAAAAGTTAGCTCTTGCTAAAAATCTCTGCACACTGAAACTTACTGCTGCTGTAGCCCTCCGCAAAAATATATATGGAAAATAAGTACTACAACCTGGGCTTGCCCTTAGGCATTTGGGATCCACCTATCTCAATGGGACAAGAGCCCGCGATCTTCAGTCCTGTCTGGAATACCCACATAAAAGCCATTTCCACACTGATACTCTAGGCTTTTACCAATATTAAATGGCAAAATATCATTTTAATATTAGTCCTTTGAAGTAATTTAGTTTCTGTTCCTACTTATGAGTCTAGAGGCCAAGATGGGTGGATCAAGAGAACGGGTACTATTTGCAAAGCAACTGAATCCCATATGAGAATATTCAGAGAAGGAAGCTGGGCTTCTGAAAGCAAAAGACAATCTGATGTTTTATGGGTTCAAGTTTCTTAGGCTCGTCTGAATACATTTAAAAACACTCACTCACACTCCAGTTCTTAAGGCCCCATTCTTTGCTAACCAATATCCTAATTTTACACAGTGTAATTGGCAAAGTAGTAAAGTCTAATTACGTTGCAATGCTATAACCCCTATGGGAACAAAGTTTGGTTCTGATTCCCAGATGTAGCACTTCTGAGGTTATAGGACATAGTAGATAGAAGATTTCCAGCTGTCCATAAGTATTGCTGCTCATTTAAGCACAGAGCTGAGAACTCAAAAGTCCTGAGCTTTTTCTCTCTGTAACTCCCTAGTGAAGTCAGAGCAGCCAACAAGCCTCAAAATACTCGCGTTCATCACTTTTGACCTAGTCACAGCTGGTAGTTGTTCCCCTAAAATCTTGCATTTAAGAAATAATATATCTCAGGCCACCATGAGCCACAGATTTTGAGTATCTTATTTTCTGCCGAGGCTACTTCATGTTCAGGTACAATCTGGTCGACAACAAATCTCAGATTTCCAATTTTAAAGATGTGTTTTCCAGAATCACTGTTGGTAGCAAGTGTTACACCCGGACTCATAAAGAAAAGAGAACTCACTTTACGTTTGCCAAATAGGAAAGACTGAGTAAAGACAGTTAGGATGGAGCTTTAGGAGCTGAGAGGAAAAGGAAAAAGGAGCAACTTAAACATTAGGACCCACCGTTACTTCTGCACAAGAATCTGGAGTGAGTTTTAGAGTTGAAGCTCCAGCTGAGCAGAAAGCCAGGAGCCCGGACCCTGCTGAGTTCGGTTCTGGGGCTGATGCCAGAACACCACACAAGCAGCAGAAGCAGCAAAGGTGTTTGCCTCTCTTCCCATTTCCCAGTTTCTTCCACCCCATTTCAAGACCCAACTAGAAACCAGTTACAGTGGGGTCTCGGGGATACAGTTATGCCGTTTGCAGGCTTCGTGTCACCCACACACCCATGCAGAGGCAAGGTGCACCTGGAAGTAGAGTTGTTCGACCCATCCGACGGGAGCTTTGTTCGTGTAGGTTGGTTCAGTTCTTATTCTCACCACACTCGTGACAGGCACGCTTGACAGTGCTCATTGTCAACTCTGACAGTCTTCTGTCCTGGAGCAACGAAGGACAGAAGTTTAAAGAAGACCAGAGATGACCAAGTTGTATGAAAACTTGAAATTCCTTCATATTTTTCAGGTGGTGAAATTTTAATTTTAATTTAGCCTGTAAATAACCAGGACAATCCTTATTACCCATAGCATCAGTACAAAGTCCTAGACAGACATTTTTGATGACTATTTCTTGAGTATCCACTGAAGCATATCTTCCTATTAAATGACATTTTGCCACAAAGAAAGGAAGCAAAATGAGTACTATAGATTAACTTTGTTTTTTCTCTGTGTATTTATTAATGCACGAGTAGTAACTATTATGGTGTGTGGCAAAGGGCACATGTCTTATACAGCACAATAAAGTTTCATAGGCTAAAAATTTTAATTATATTTTAAAGAGATATTTTAATCTTTTAATTTGCATAAAATTTGCACGTGCTCATGAGGCACCAGGGGCTATTTCAATAGATATATATATCAGGTAATGTTCCAATCAAGTTAAACTTTTGCCATTTCTTTACTAATTTTCAGAAAGAATAAGCTCCTGCTTCGAATTCTGGACATTAAAGCTTTTAGTCATACTTTCCCTACACTGATTGATTTGACCACCTACAATGTCTAAGAAAGTTCAGGTCACTTTGTTTATACCCAGAGATGGATAATACCTTGATCAATTGCATCATATAAATTTTCTTTTCTTTACAGGCATAAAATAGGATTTATGTGCTGTGATTCACAGAGCAAATAATTTTATGGTTTGACAGGAAATCATAGGTCTCTGACTCAGAGTTGCCAGAATTTGTGATCAGTTAGACTTGAGAGACATAAAAATATATCTGATGTACTATATTAAAAGCATGTTCTGTTCTGATCAGATGAGATCAAGTGGGGACAAAGTCTTTACGCAGACATCATGTGGAGTTTATCAAAAAATCTATGCAGAATTAGAAAAGCAAATTTTAAATTGAAAAACTTGAATATCAATATTTAAAATACCGAATTTAAAGACTGTTTCTTCACCTTTCCATTGGTGTATCACACTTTTTATTATAAAATCCCTCTTCAATCACAAACATTAGATGCCTACTGTATATCTGGCACAGTTCTAAAGCTGATGGTACATCATTAAACAAAACTGACCAGGTCCCTTGTCTTTTGCCTTTGTGGGATTTATATGGGGGGATTATAAGGCAATTATATGGAATACTTGAAGGTTACAACAAATTGGGGAGGGGAGGGCAAGTAAGGAAAGAAAGATTTGGGATATCAAATATTAAAGACTACAACTTTTACAAGAGTAGGTCAAAGAAAAATATCTCAAGGGAATTCTAAAAAGTATTTTAGCACAAGGCCCTGAGTTCAATCCCTGGCACCACAAAAAAAAAAAAAAATTAACCAAATAAAAACAATAATAAAACTTATCAGGGGTTGGGGATTTAGCTCAAGTGGTAGAGTTCTTGCCTAGCAAGCTCAAGGCCTTGAATTTGATCCCCAGCACCCCCAAAAAATTTTTAAAAATAAAAAAAAACTTATCAAAATTTAAGGGATATAATGAAAGTACTAGTAGAGGGAACTTAATAACAGCAGGTACACATATTAGGAATGAAGAAAGATCTACAATCAATCATTTAAATTTTCATCCTAGAAAGAACAACTTAATCTTAAAGCAGCAGAAGAAAAGAAATGAAAGTTAGAGCAGAAATCAATAAAATTGAAAACAAGGAAACAACAGAAGAAAATCAATGACGCTACTGGCCACTTTTTACAAACTGGTTCTTTGTAAAAAAAACAAAACCATTAAAAATGATAAACCTCTAAGCAGAATAACCAAGAAGGAAAGATAGAAGATACCTCTAAAGGAGAGGCCACAGCCAGGGATCCCAAGGACATTAAAATGACAGTAATACAGTACCATAAACAATGCTATGACCACACATTTGGAAATTTAGATGAAATGCAGCATTTCCTTGGAAGATATAAACTACCAAATCTCACACAAGGAAGACTACGTCATCTGAGTGGGTCTATAGTTATTAAAGAAATCGAAATACTTTTCTGTTTCCAAAAGAAGAAAGCATTAAGCCCAGATGGTTTTTATGGATAAATTTGACTGAACATTTAAGGAAAAAATGCTACTAATTCACTGCAATTTTCTGCAATCTCTTCTAGAAAATAGAAGCAAAGGGAGTTTTTCTTTATTCATTACACGAGGCTATCCTTATGCTAATGACAAGCTATGCTGCTAATCACTGAACTTGTCACTGCTCTGAGGTGATTTTAAATTTGAAAATATTTACTCTCTACTAGTGTGGCTCCCTTTCTGTGGTAACTGGATGCTTTTGACTCTTTAATCACATGATAGATTTGACTTGGGGCAAAAGGCTAGTCTTTGAGCTAAAGGTGAGGGAAATAGGAAGAATCTTAAGTATTACAGGACAAAAGATAATAAAACACTTTCTTGATACTTTTGCTTGTTAAAAATGTTTGAAAATCCTTGGTGTTTCCTTGATAACTTTAGAAGCAGCTAGCTTTCATTTCAAGAAAGCTAAAACTACCATTAGCCTGAACGTGATGACCTTCCTTTGACCTTCAGTCTCATAAGGCCTTCCCCTCCCCTCCTTGCCCTGGGAACTTCCGGTGTGTGGTCTGGCCTGCTCCCACTCCCCATCCCCCTTCCTGGTTCCTGATGATCAGGTCTCTTCCGCCTAGTTCTTCTCTTCCTCCCCCAACTCCACTGCCACCCACGGTCCTGGCCCAGACAACACTGTCTGCATGTGTTGGTCTCCGCATATCAAACATCCATGTATCTGGATACCACATAATGGACTGAGTTTTCCATTTTCCTCCTAAAAGTTTGCCTGTGATTCAGACAGTCTTGGTATTTTCTGGTTCAGCTCTGGGAATCATCAAATTTTCTGTAAAGAAGAATAAAGCAGACAGGAGAGTGAAGCAATCCAGTGGGTTTATGGAGATCACCCTAAACTTGACCTTTGCAGTCACTTTTCCTGAGATAAGAAACATGTGCAAACGCTGGATCTGCGTACAAAAACGCCTTTGTTCAGAAGGGAGCCTTGAGGGGTGGCGTCAGAGAACAGTGGGTGAATTGTTTCTCCTCTGTGATATGCTAAGAACTTCCATCCCGGAGCGGGGTAGGAGGCTAAATTTCCTCTTTAAAAGCCATTAGCCATATATTTAGACAAAGCAGACATTTGGACTGAATGAGAAAATATGGTAGAATTCCACATCCTTTGACCAAAGAAAATGATGCTGACATAGGCAGTGGACCATACTGTTTCCATTTGGCTTTTCTAAAGACACCACAGCAATAGCTAGGAGTTGAAAAATACACTTCAGAAAAATCTGATCTAGAAATTACCAAGAAAGACAGCATTCATAGACCAATAACTGGTAATGCTTAGAAAGTTATATGGGCTTTACAGGGCTCTTTGACTATCAGATTACTTGAATTTCTTAAAATTAGTTAAATTTCACAATGAAATGACTGAACATTTTTATCCCTAATCGCTCTCCTCTAAAAATCAAAACCCACAAGTCTACAAAGAAAAAGTTCATGAAATGCTAAAGCAATTCTTGATATAAAGCTTACAAAAAAATTTTTTTAACTGGAGCTGCCTGGGGATTGCTGGAATTATAGCTATTTATAATTTCCAGAAGGCATTTAATTTTAGCTTAGGTGGTTGGCCCTTTACACATAAAATACATAAGTATCTAAGTCCAAAGATCAAATAGAGCTCGCCAGCTATATCCTTCATTCTTTGTGTAAATTTTCAGATGTGCTTTGTGAAACACACACACAAAAAAGTAGCAAATTTCACAATGCATTTGTGACCTTGTAAGTAGCTTAAATACTCTGGGCTATGTCTGTTCTACTAGAATTATTAATTTGAAAATGTCGTCTCAGATATTTTAAAGTACCGTGTAAGCAGAATGGCTTAAATATTTATGATACCAGCACTCGGGATATATCAGGAACCAGAGCTTCGAGAGTAGGCGTTCTATTTAATTCAGGGGCAGTTATTTTTTTAAAACAATCAATCAAATTTTGCCTTCTGTGGTCACTCACAAAAGAGGACTTCCACAGCCCCTCCAGAAAGCGGGGAGAGCGAAGGGATAAGTGTGTTGGAAGGGAGGGCACTCTCTGAGAGGTATTCATGGCAACGTGTCTTTACTGTAACACATTTTTAAACATACACCCTATTTTTCAATTACACCTTGTATGTGTCTAAAATGAGAATAGCTGACATGCACCATTTCAAGTGTGATTCCTTGTAAAATTCTCATCATACTCAGAATCTGAAGCCGACTATATAGGTGTCTCTTTTGTTTTTTATTTTTATTGCGGTAAAAGAAAGTTAACATACATGTACCCTTCGAAAAAATTTAAATGCAGTACAGTATTGTAAACTACATGCACATCACTGTACAACTCCTCTCTAGAACTTTTCATCTGTCATAACCGAAGCTCATTGAACGAGTTTCCTCCTCTCCCCTGACCCTGGCAGCTATCACCCGACCTTCTGTTTCTATGAGTTTGATTAATTTAGATACTTCACATAAATGAATATAGATTGCTTGGTAATTCCCTATTTGTCATCATAATCAATAGTATCATGGACTCATTATGCTATATATAGTTTTATGATGCAGCTATGGTGGACGTGGTGGGCTAATTTGCTCAATTTTATTTTTTACTAATTGTACTTTCTTGAACTACAGATTAGGGAAAACCAAAAATAGCACAAATTCTCATACTCATTCTGAGTTCTGGGTGTGACTTTTTTTCTGCCACTCAGCCCCATCATATAAGATTGGAGGCAGAAGCGAGGCTGCTGTATTCCGGGTGACTTGGCGGGTTGTCTGGCATGCAGACGCAGAGACCAACAGCGGATAACAAGGTCTGCTCATTAGCTCTATGGCCGTTGAAGGTAGATGTGCTAGTGTTGGTGGTGAATGGCCAATTTTATTGGCATCCAGAGATGACTGGAGCAGTAAAGACCAGAGCTTCCTGATCCTGTCTGGCACCAACAACAGATTGCTCCAGATTCCTGACCCTAGTGGAGGGGAAGCCACCATATCCCCCAGAGCTGGATCTTAAAACGATAGCACAGTGAGTCCATGATAATATTATATTCTAGAAGTCTTTTGTAGAGACCCAGCATACTGCACATTTCTTCCAAGCTTTACAGCGGTATTTTTAAAGCATCTAATTCTCTGTAGTAAACAACTTTTCACTTAAAATTACCAAAGCAGTTCTTATCCCGCCAGCTGGCCCTTGGCTGATACACCAGCTGAGAGCATTATAGCCTAATTTAACTAGACTCCAGCCTCACTGCTCCTCCCTCCACCCTCAGTATGCTGGATGCCTTCAGTTTTAACTAGCAGCAAAGAGCTGGAAACTCATGATCAGTCATTTTAATGTTAATCTCTCCAATTGCTCTGATTGTATTACTGCAGAAAAATAGCAAACCAGCACTTCAGTGTTCATTCCTTATAGTTTTAACGTACCCTACTGATACCAGTGTCTCTTAAAGAATATATTCGGAATTCATAGCATTTTTAAAAACAAATGAAACACCACGATAGATATTAAACAGAAAAAAATCTTAAGTCAAAATGTAGTATCTATATGAATATTAAACACAATTTACTTCTGATTTAACTAGCAAATGGTAAAATTAATAAAATAGTATTGAAAAATATCAAGCAAAATCTGTACAATAAGAGCAATGTAAAGAACAGTAAACATTTTAGGATAAAACATTGTTTTAGCTGTTTTTTAAAATGCAACCTTAAAAGGCAAAGTGCGCTACATGCACGCAGTAAAGTGTCAGCTATTCTGTGCAAAATACTTTGTCTCCTCCAAAAAATCTGGTTCTTAGCTTATTATAAGTAGAATCTTGCAGAGATAACGTCATGCCGATCCATTTTCCTCTAACTCTCATTTTAAATAATTCTATGAAAGTCTGTTCTTTAGTCTCAATGTGCATAAATGGAGACTCTGATTGAGAGTTAGCATCAAGTTTGATAATATCATATTTTCTTTACACTTTGAAAGATCTTTTGACTCAAATAAAACTTATTCCTTTAATAGAAGCTTTGTAGCAGTCTAATATTGGTGGCTGATTCTAACTCACGGAGACAGGAAGTGGTAAACAAGAAGACTGAACATCATTTCGTCCTTCTGCACACATTTAATAAGTCATTTACTTATGAAAGTCATTTAATGCTTTTGTCTTCACATGCTTTCTTTTTTCTATTCCCGAGGATGAGACCCCTTCGCTTCTCACCTGCTTTTCATTCTTTCCCTTCCTGCCTCTGGTAACCTTATCCCATTATTTCTCCACTGCTTGTCCAAAATGTATACCTCCTCCACCTTCTTTCTCTGTTCCTAAACACAGCTATCCTTCAGCACTGATGGGGACACCCACAGGACACTCCACAGATATGAAACTTATGGACACCCAAGTACCTTGTGTAAGATGGTATAATATTGCCATATAAACTCTGCACAACCTCCCATACACGTTAAGTCACCGTCACATTATTTATAATACCTAACACAATGTGACCTCGATGTGGATGGTCATTATACCATATTGTTCAGGGAGTTACGGCCTGAACAAAGTCTGTCTACGTTCAGTACTAATGTAGTTTTTCCCTAATATTTTTCATCTGCTATTGGTTGTTCCACCAATGCAAAGCCTGAAAAGTCAGCTGCATTTCAGTTTTCTCCATTTTAAAATTACTCTTGGCCCCATTATTTCCTACCCATCTTCTCTTTCTGCTGCAGGAGCAGGGCCATGTAGGGGCCACAAGGATGTCCACATGCACATCTTCCTGAATCTGCAGCCTGAAGCCACCACCTCGTAGTTGTCTGACTTCAGCAAGGCTCCTATGTCTGATGTAGAGTGATGATAATACTGCTGTTATTTGCTAACTGATGTTATTTTCATGTTCCAACAGTTGACCATATTTCCCTGTTCTGTGAACTTTTTTCCTTACCAAGTACAAAAGGTTTGAATTTTAAGGTCATGATGCAGATATATAAAGACACAATTTTATTTTCCTGCAAGAAAATTGAACTTGCTCATGACCTCCATGTCTACTGGCTAATCCGTCACACTGAAATTGACCCTTTGAGGTAGAGGATGAGGGGCTGATTTTAAAGCTTGCACTCCGTTCATCAAAAGTTTAAATCTCGGGGTTGGGGATTTAGCTCAGTGATTAGAGTGTTTGCCTTGTAAGCACAAGGGCCTGAGTTTGATCCCCGGCACCACCAAAAAAAAAAAAAAAAAAAGTTTATATCTCCATTTTATAAGTCTGTCTATATATCTAAGAAAACAGACGGAAACTCAAGTTGGCTTATATCCTATTAACAGCCTTCTTGATGAGAAAAAGTATAGAGCGGCAGGCTTAGCCTTAGAATCAGAGAGAGAAATCTTTATCCTACGCTTTCATTTCAATTTCATGGACAAAAGCTAACAAAATGTAGTCCAGGAAGGGATATCTGAGCAGAGCAATAAATATGACAGAATAATTTCCCTCTGCAATGCCATGTGCATCCTTCCGAGGGCTGCACAAGAACAGAATTAACAGTATTTCATTTATTCTCACCTTTTTTAGTTGAACAGTATCCTATGATTTTTTCCTGTTATTTTAACATGCATCTGCCAAATATTATACACACATTTGTTGAAACAAAAACCCTTAGCTTTGAAAAATAAGTACAACCTTAGGACACTATGGTATAAGAAAGTTTTGTCAAATCAAGTCACACCAAAAAAAAAAGCAAAACATAATTTTGGAGAATTAATACTTCATCACTCAGTTTTTACCCTTATGAAATGTGAGATTGAAGATGTCATTCCTCCAGCTTGCTTCTTCTGAGGCGTTGGGTCTTGCCTCCCTTCGGATATTGGAGCAGGACTGCCAGGTAAAGGTGGGTTAAATTGAGGACACAATTGTGATTGGCTGAGGCTAGAACAGAATCCGTCAGGCCTAGAAGATTGGAGTTTGGGAATAAAGGGTAGAGACAGATAATTCAGCAGATTGCGGTCGGAAGATTATTTGTTTCTTCTCTAAGAAGAAGTGTTCCTGGGAGTTTCTTCTCTCCTAAAGTCAGCCAAAACTCGGCTCCTCTTCAATTCTTCCCATTGTTTTCTATGGAAAACATTTCTCACAAATGCTGGTCACCAAATTAATTATTTGGATGGACAAGTTTCCTATAGAAAATAACAGCAGTAGGTGCTCAGCCCGGAAGGGTAGCTCATGGAAGAGTGAAGACATCAGGACCTCAGGTCACCATGACACAGAGCTCAGATCCAGGGGTGTGTGCCCACCGTGACACCAAGACAAACTGATGGTCAGCCACGAAACCGCAGCTGACAAGAAACACCATTTTAGAGTTGAATCGTGATATTGTATTTTCCTGTGGGCATGTGAAAAGAAATGAATGCGAAGTAATCTGCGCTTGATAGAAATATGGGCAGTAAATAAACAGTTTCTGCACCGAAAAGCCACAAATTACTCCACTTATTATTGGAAAAAAACCATGTGCATTGCAGTAAATATTTGTGCTTTTTTCCCTAATGAATATTCTGACAAAGCAGGTCTAGCATTATCTTAGTACGGGGCCCAAATTATCCAATGGTACATGAATTAAGGTCATTTGGCTCTCTATGGACATGCTAGACCATTTTCATTGCAAATAGAAATTAGTACTTCAAGACTCTTCCTGCAGTTCTATCACCCCAAATGAGTGTTAATTGCTTTGAGTTTTGAATAGATGAAATCATACAAAGTGCATGTACATGTGCTCTAATGTGTCTGGCTTCTTTCACTCACCAGTTTCTATGAGATTTGTCTATGATTTTATGGTAGCTTTTAGTACAGCTCGGCCTCCTTGTGCAATGTATCAAAATTCAGTTGCGCAGTCCTTTGATGAGTATTTTAGTTACTTGGAATATTACAAACAAAATCTTCCAAGTATTCTGCTAAATGCCTTCTGATGTACATACGCAAGCATTTACCTGGAGAATAAACCTAGAAGTGGAATTACTGAGTCAGAGATAAGGTGTACCTTTATAATAGTTTTGATTTTAAATGTCCTGCAGAGGTCCTAGTGATAAAGGCTTGGCCTCCCGACTGGTCCAAGCGTTGAGAGGTGGAGGGTAGTGGGAAGTCTTTGGGTCATCGGAGAAATGCCCTCAAAAAAGATGGTGGGGCATCCCGTCCCATTTTCTTTCTCTCTTTCTGCTTAAGCTGATTATCTCGAGTATCATATATAGTAATGGAAAGCTGGTGACCACAAGCGTCCAAGAGTTTTTCAATGCGGATTTGCAGATCTGAATCCCTACCAGTAATACAAAAAGTTCTAGTTGTTCTACATCCTCACCAGTTCTCGGCGTCGTCAGAGTTTTAATGTTAGCCATTCTTAGATGCATAGTAGTCTCCCATCATGTTTTAGCTCATATTTCCTTGTTGCCAGGAAATAGTTACACATCTTATTTTTTAAGTTTTTACTGGGCACTTGGAAAAACCCCAGTGGGGAGTTCTGGTTCAAATCTATTCTCATATATTAAATTGTCCTGTCTTTGTCTTACTGGCTGTTAGATTTAATTAAATAATCTGGATAAATCCTGTAAGTGTATAATAAATTATAAATGTCTTCTTCCCTGTGCGCTGTCTTTCGTTTTCTTCATGACGACTTACTAAAAGAGGAGTTCCTAAATGTAAAGACCTTAAATGTATTAAACCTTTCTTCCATGGTATTGCTGCTGGGTTTCTGCTCATCTGTCTTTGTTCAATGCATCTTTGTCTATATCAAGGTCACAAAGGTATTTCCGCTCTATATTATCTCCTAGAGATTTTATTGTCTTTATTTTTTTCATACCCACCTCAATTTGAATTTTGTGGCTGGTACAAAAAAAGGTTCAGTTTTCTTTTTTTTTTTTTTTTCCCCTCAGAGGGATATACAGTTGATTGAAGACTATATATAGATGAGATGATTTGTGGAGGTAATATTTTGTTTTAAATCAGGTGACCAAATATTTGCAGATCTGTTTCTGCACTACCATTCCACGCCATTGACCTACTGTCTATCCTTCTGTCAATACCATGCACTTGATTATTGCATCTTCTAAAAAGATTAGGTATCTAGTAGTATAAACTCTCTAACTTTGTTCTTTAAGGTTGCCTTGTCTATACTCAATTATTTGCTTTTTGATATAAGTTTTTAAATCAGCTTTAATATTTCCTTTTAACCTGGATTGTATTAAGCCTAGAGGCCAAAACAGGGATAGGTGAGATCGTTATACTATTCAATAACTTTTCCCATGATCACAACATATTATTCCCTATATTTAAGTCTTCTTTCTCAGTAATGTTTTCAGGACTTTGCTGTTCTCTGAGCGGTTTCATTTGATTTATTCTTAAGTCCTTGGTAATTAAAATTTTAATTTGAAGAATTAATATTTATAACTAAAACATTTTAAACTTCATTTTAAATAGTTACTGATATATAAAAATACCATTGATCTTTGATATCAAATACCATTGATATTAATCTGCTATCATCGATGTTTCTAAATCTGCTTATTAATTCTTGCAATTTGTCCATTTTCTTTTGGACTATCTACATACATAATCATAACAACAGAAAATGACAACAGTTTTATTTACAGTTGACTTTACCTTTGATGTCCTTTATTCAGCTGATTAGGATTTCTATTACAATGTTGAATAGGAATCGTCAGGACTTCTTTGATCTCACTAAAAACATTTTCATCTTTTATCATTATATATAAAGTTGCATTTTTAAAATATCCTTTATAAAATTGAAGAGAATATTTCCTGTTCTCAATTTTCCAGTAATTTTTGTTATACTTAATAACAAATATTACCAAGTTTTATGTATGTCTTAAAATGAACATAAAGTTTGTATATTTACTTTCTTAATATAATTAGTAGTGTTGATTTTCACATATCAAATCAACCTTACATTATAGAATAAACTACCTAGATAATGATGTATTACATTTCTAAAATATAAACATACAATTTGGTAATATTTGATTTTGTACTTTTTTATTTCTGTTCTTGAGATTACCTTAACATTTCATTTTCTTATAATTTTCTTGTCAGATATTGCTCTCAAGATTGTGATGGTTTTGTGAAACATGCTGGAAAATGTTTTCTGCCTTCTTTCTTCCTATTCTCCGGAGGACGAGTTTTAACGCAGTTTTAAACAGGTGGAGTAATTAACAACTCTTTCTAACTGAAAATATTTTGTGGAAGTTTTAAATTAGAGAGCCAGTGTGTTGAATATGTTTTCAATTATTCAGGCTTTAAAATTCTTATGACAACTTTATCTGCTATGTTTTCCAAGGAATTTGTCCATGTGGCCTATATCGTCAAGTTTATTGGCAAGCTTCTGTTTACAATATCCTGTTTAGTTTTAAAATTGCTATAGAATACATAGAAATTTCTCTTTTCCCTTCCTGATACCAAAAAATTAATTTTTAATTCAGTCCAAGGGACTTTTCCATTTAATTGTATTATTTACTTAATTTGCATATAATGCTGCAAGTGCTACACTAGAGTTTATATCTTACATTCTACCATTTGTTTTCTAATTGGACTTCCTGTTTTATGATTCTTGTAAAATGTCTGGCTCCTTTTAGATTATGAAACCTTTTTCTTGTTTTTCAATTGTCATTAACTTGATAGTTATCCACGTTCATATTATTCATCAGTGTTATCCTAGAGATTCAAACAGATGCCCTTTATTTATTAAGAATTCACACTCTCATTACTTTCTTAAATATATCTGGCCTACTCTGAAATTTATCATCATTTTGTACATTTAAATTCTCCATACATTGGAAACTCCATAGGGAACATTTTAATTGCTTTTGAAAGCCAGTATTTGTGCAGCTTTCCCGGGACATTTGCACTTTTCTCTGCTCTTCCGTCCTTCCTTCATTGTTGTGGTTTCCCTCTGCGACTATTTTCCTTCTGATAAAAGAACTTGCTCTAGTCTTTCTTTACACCGTGTCTCCTGATGACACATCCTCTCAGGGCTCTTCATTGTTGTGATTATTTCACGTGCATCTTTGAAGAATGTATTCTTGGACAGGACTTTAAAAGCTTTTGTCTCCCAGCTTTGAGAATTTCTGCTGAAGAGATGTCCTAGGTTTAATCATATCCCTTCAACAATGCACCGTTGCTTTCTCTGGACTGGGTGATTTTAAGAATTTTTTCTTAACCTTTTTTTTTTTTTAAACAGGTAAAGACCTAGGTGTGTTTTGCTTTTATTTTATTCTGCATGAGAGTTTTGGAGCTTCTTCAATCTTCTTGACATTTTAATGAGGTTTAGAGTATACATTTTGGCCAGTATCACCTTAAGTGTCATGGTATGTCATTCTTTTCTTTTCCTTTTTTTTTTTTTTTAACCAAGAACATGTATTGGTACAATGTACACATAATGATTACATTCATCCCATTCACTTTGTACCTGTACATGATGCATCTTGGTTTCCCCCACTCTTCCCCACCTCTCCCCTCTGTCCCCTCCATCCCTATTTACAGCAGGTTTATTCACATTCCACCATGAATTCCCTTTCCCCTTTCTTTCCTTTTTTTCCCCTTCATGCTTTTCCCCCTTTTCTCTTTCCAGTTTTCCTCTCCTTTGTATATTATCTTCCTATTATATGTATTACACCTCTTTGTCCTATTTACACTTATGGTTTCTCATAGTAGAGAAACAATTCGATGTGTATTCATGAGTGTCTGATTTATTTCACTTAGTAGTATGTTCTCAAGGAACATCCATTTACATACAAATGACTCTAGTTGATCCTTTTTTATGGTGGTATAGTACTCCATTGTGTAGAAAAACCACATCTTCTTTAGCCATTCATTGGTTGGGCATTTAGGCTGTTTCCAAGACTTAGCTATTACAAATTGTGTTGTTGTAAATATGGTTGTGCACACATCTCTATGATATGACGATTCCAATTCTTCTGGGAAGATCCCCAGTAGGGGAATAGCAAAAGAAATCACCAATAGAGCACAGTGAAAACCCACAGACTGGGAAAAAATATTTGCTAGCTATCCATCAGACAAAGGTCTAACATCTAGAATATACAAAGAACTCAAAAAAATTAAACCTCCCAAATTTAAAGACCCAATCCAAAAATGGGCATCTGAAATGAATAAACATTTCTCAGATGAAGAAATTAAAATAACAAACAAATATATGAAAAAGCGTTCAACATCACTAGTCATTCGAGAGATGCAAATCAAAACAACGTTAAGATTCCCTCTCACTCCAGAAAGAACCGTGCTTATGAAAAAATCAGCCAATAACAAATGCTGGCGGGGCTGTGGGGAAAAAGGAACCCTCCTCCACTGTTGGTGGGAATGTAGACTGGTCCAGCCACTATGGAAATCAATATGGAGATTCCTCTTTTCTTTTCCTAATAGGACTCTGATTACCTGTATGTTAGACCTTTTCACCAAACCGATTTGTCTTTTAATTTTTTTTTCTGGATGTATCAATATGGATAATTCTTATGAACCTTTTTACCAGTTAACCAATTGTTTCTGCTGCTCTAATTTTTAGTAAGTCCACACAGTAAAGTTCTAATTTCTGTTATTCCAATTTTAAGTTCTAAAATTTTCATTTGATTATTTTTATACTTTCCAACTTTTGGCTATGCTTTTAATATTTTCCCCTACCTTTATGAACATATCAATGATCGTTAATTTAAAGACGATCTGGTAATTTCGGTATCTGGATCCCTTTCTACTGTCTGGTTCTTCATACTTTTCCTTCATGTGGATCTGTTTTCTCACATGCCTGTTAATTTTAGACAATGAGATTTTATGTAAAAAAGAAACTTTAGAAACTATGCATCATAGTCTTTCTCCAGAGAGACTTTCATTTCATTTTCCTGAGATTCCTCCCTCTGCGTCCTCTCTGGGACCTGCCACCAGCTCGCACCGGGTCCCTCCTGGCAGCCCTGAGGCCTTCTGCACAGCGAGGCTGCACAGTGAACACAGCTCCGCCTAGATTTTGTTCTTTGGCAACCACTGGCTTGCTTTTTACCCTTCTCCTCACAGTTTGTAAGAAGTAGAAAATTCCTTGAGAGGCTCTCTTGTGCAGATTTTGAGCTTGCTTCTCCCTGGCTCCTTCTTCAAGTCCTGGCACCTTTGAGGTGAACTGGCCTTCGCGCAGGCCCGGCTGCAGCCCGCGAAGGGATGCCATGGTGTCCTCCGTCCAAAAGCTTGACCCCACAGCCCTTCTATTTATTTATTCTGTATTACATGTAAACATCTGTGGCTTTGCTTATGCTTTTGTTTTCCCTGTTAAAATTTCATAACTTTCATAATTACTCATGGTGAGACGTTTGATGAGCTCCAACCTGCTCCCCATACATAAAACCTTCAATTAATTCAACATGCGTTCTCTTCCAAAACACCTTTAATAGCGATAAATATTTATTAAGAAATAAATTCCATATTTACTTTTCAAATAATGCGTTTTATTACTCTACATGAAAACCGTAATATTGCTAAAGTCAAGTAATCTGCCTTGTTGCTTTTTTATTGGAGCACAAAACAGAGATGAAATCATAGTAGATGTGGAATGCGAAGTTTTAATTTTGATTTAAATGTTATGACTTTCTTTTTGTTTGTGATATTAACAGAAATAGATAAATTCCTGAAATAAAAATACAGGTTATTTGCTTAATATGGAA